>JAJJWW010011726.1:388952-478278 GCA_023531295.1 Papaver armeniacum | reverse complement strand
TGTGTCCCTCAATTTTAAAAAAAAAATGCATACAATTTAAAAAAAAGGTTTTAGAAACATGAAAATCATTGCATGGAATGTGTGATTTGGTAACAAGGATACTAGGAATCACCTCCATATGCTCATAAAATCTCAAAACTGTATATAGTATTCTTATCCAAACAAAAAACCAAAACAGAAAAGAATGAAATATCTTCTAGCCGATATAAATACCCAAATGTATCTTTTTTTTCAATCCCATTGGTTTATCTCGGGAGGGTCAGTACCTTATGGGAAGGATAACATTGATCTGCGTATAGTGGATAAGAACTATAACATGATAAATTGTCTTGTTAAGATTGATAGCGTAATACTAGTTCCTTAATAAATTGCTTGTATGGGGGGCTTTTGAATGAGTCTCGAGAAAACTAGGCAATGGAACCATCTTAGTACTTTAAGGGTTACTTATCCTAAGCCTTGATTGTTATAGGTGACCTAAGTTTCATTTTTTCACAATGATGAGAAAGAGGGGAAATCAAAGTTAGTCAATCAATTAGAGGCCAATAACAGTTATTAAATATTAATAATCTCTATAGTATGCCTTACATTGGAAACCCATTCACATGGACCAATAGAAGAGATGGTAATGAACTTATCCTAGAGAGGCTAGATAGAGCCGTTGTCTCTTATGATTGGAAAAATATTTACATTAATGTCGCTCTTTTATCATCTCACAGCTTATAGGAAGTGACCACTGCCCTATTATGTTGCTTACTAGTAAACTGGAAAATAGCACCAAAAACCTTTAGGGTGAATAAGGCCTGGTTTAGGGACCCTAGTTGTACCGAAATCATTAAATCGAATGGAAATGTATTCAAAATGGTTCTCCTCGCTTTCCACTCGTTGTCTTAGGAATACTAAATTTTGTCTAAGAAACTGGAATTATCATCATTTTGGAAATATAAACACTCAAATTTCTAATCTGAAGGACAATTGTTTATTCTTACTAGTATCACAATAATAGAAATGACACTAGAGTGAATGATTTAACTCAACAACTCAAATACCGGTGTGATATTGAGTCAGATTACTAGAGGCAAAGAGGTAAGGATGATTATTTGCTTCAGATTATAGAAATACAGCTTATTTCCACCACAAAGCTAATTATAGAAGACAAAAACTCAAATAGAATCCTTAAAAGACAACCATGGGATCTGGTTAGATGAAAGGATTGACATTGAAAATGAATTGTTAAGACATTTTAGTTCAATGAGTAAAATACCCAACCCTCCTTGCTCTGATATGTTTTTACCCAATGTTAATATTGTTATTTCTAATAATGATAATGCTATGTTAACTGCTGTTCTTTGTGCTGATGAAGTTAAGCAAATTATTTTTGAGATGAAGCCATGGACTACTCCCGTCCGGATATGGCTTTCCTCCACGTTTCTACCAACTGATGTGGGATACTATAGGACCTGATGTTGTTAAAATGGTTCAAACTTTCTTTCAATCTCAATATATTCTTAAATAACTTAATCATAACTTCACAACTCTCATTCCCAAGAACAACCTGTCCTAAGAGTGCAATAGATTTTAAACCCCATTAGCTTGTGCAATGTTTCATATAAGATCATATCAAATTTACTTACTAGTAGATTTAAAAGTGTTCTCGCATAAGATTATATAACCAAAGACAAACCGCTTTTCTATCTCGGTAGACTTATCCATGTGTTTGAGGGTGAAAACAATTTCACCCGATCTTGGTAATTTTGTGTATTGGTAAGAAACGAATTTAAACCCTAAACAATGTAATCGCATGGGATTACTTTAGATTCGAGATCAATCTATACAAATCCGGCCTAAACCAAGAAATGGTCGTTCCAGACTTGCTTCGGGTCACAAAGTGAAGGAGAAGGGTTGGTTTTGGGGAGGGAAGCAAAGAAAGTGTTGACACTGAATAGTTGATTCCGAAGAGTAGTTGTTTTACGACTTGCATCGTAAAGTGGGAAGCCACCGATGGAGAGCTAGAATTTTTTTCTCGAGTGTTGTATGCTCCCAACCCGAACTTGTCGTCGGGTGGAAATAGGTAATGCCTATTGATACAAGTCGAAGTGAAACGTACTCTGGTCTCATTAAGAAATGGAAAACTAGTGAGTAAATATGAGGATGTGGTAACCGCTAATGCTTGGAATTGATGTTCCATAAAAGAAAGCGTTTAACCATTACTCCTCGTATTTAATAACCGCCTCATCCTTATGACACTTTCTTATAACTGGCGTAGTGTACGCCGCACGCTGTAAACCCCCTGCCAGTGACATGTGTTGATGTCTCGAGTGTTTTAGTGGAAAAACATGTAGCACATTGTTGCCGTTTGGCAAATTGATCTTTGGAGACTTGCCGCTTCTATGGTGCCCTCGACGGTCGAGATTTTGCATCTTGAGAGGAAGGGTAGTCGTTGATTATCGCAACCCTTTGCTTGGTAGCCGGGGGCATGGAAGCATGGCCGTCATGGCTTAGGCGTGGCCAAGCTGAGGATAGGATTTGGCGTTGGTCCAAAGGTGGTCATGAGTTAGCCGGTGACTTGACGGCTAAGATCTACATCTTAGATGGAAAGGTGGCCGTTGATTGTTGCAACCCTTCGTTTGGAAGCCGCAGCATGGAAGCATGGCCTAAGATGGCTTAGGGCGTGGCTAAGCTAGGATTTTGGCGTTGGGCCAAAGGTGGTCATGCGTTAGCCGGTGACCTTGGACGGCTAATATCTCGCATCTTAGATGGAAAGGTGGCCGTTGATCGTTACAACCCTTTGTTTGGTATCCAAATGCATAAAAGCATGGCCGACATGGCTTTATCGTGGAGTGAAGCCACCGGCGCTCTCTGTGGCTTGAGGGGAAGCGCTTGCGCTTTGTCTAAATTAGGTTTGGTATGTTGAAACCCTAATTAGCGCCCCTTTACTAGAATCGATGTAGAATTCTCATACGGACTCGGATTTTGATGGTTCGCCGCTTCCATTCTCGTACGGAAAAGAATTTCCTATCTCATTTTAAGAGAATATTTAGGTTTTGAGCTCGTTCGAGAGGTGAAAATAGCCCGAAAGTAAAACTCAAAGGAAGAATTCTAAGGTTACCATGCGTTGGTTGGCAACCTTGGAGGACTAGGATTCGTATCTAGAGGATGGAAGGGTGGCCGTTGATCGTCGTACGCCTTCGTTTTGGTAGCCGCAATGGGGAAGGCTGACATGGTATGGCGTGGCAGGTGGTTGGCATGCCATTGGCACATGTGGCATGGCATGTCTTGGCGCGATTTAGGCGTGGCCAAAACTAGGGTTTTGGGCCAAAGGTTACCATGCGTTGTTTGGCGGACCTCAACGGCTAGGATTTGCATCTAGATGGAAAGGTGGTCGTGATCGTCGCACGCCTTCATTTTGGTAGCCGACAGGAAGGGCCGGCATGGTGGTGCCAATACAAATGGCGCGGATGGCTTGGCATAGTGGGGCCAAGGCAAGGTGCGGTTGGCTTGGCATGGTTGGGTCAAGGGTTTGGCATGCCATTGGCGCATGGTGCGGCTAGCATGGTTGGGGCCAAGGCAAGGTGCGGTTGACGTGGCTGGCATGGTTTGCCATTGGGCACAAGGGGTGCAGCTATCATGGTTGGCATGCCTTGGCGCGGATATGTGGCTGGCATGGTTTTCCATTGGCACATTAGTGCTACTGGCATGGTTGGCATGCCTTGGCAAGGAGATGTGACTGGCATGGTTTCCCATTGGCACGGTGGTGTGCGGCTGGCATGGTTGTCATGCCTTGGCGCGGAGGTGTGGGTGGCATGGTTTGCCTTTGGCACGGTGGTGCGGCTGGAATGGTTTGCATGCCTTGGCACGGAGATGTGTTTGGCACGGCTTGCCATTGGCACGGTGGTGCGTCTGGCATGGTTGGCATGCCTTGGCGCGGAGATGTGCCCGGCACGGCATGCCATTGGCACATGGGTGTGGGAATTAGGGTTTGGCCTATCGAAACCTAATTAGTATTAAAAAATGTACCACTGTAATTTTCTTCGAGAAATATTAAAGGGTTCAATAAATGCGCTTAGTGGAGACATTATTACTCAAGTTACGTGACGTCACTATCTCGACTAGGGTTTTATGATTTTAACCCTAAGCTCAAAACCACCATCAACATTAAGTCCCCCGCTTAGCTCGAATCAGGGGCATGGTTGCGAGGTAAGCATAAGATGGTGATGCATAAGACGAATCGAAACGTAAATCATGCAAGATGGTCGAAGATCCGTCTAACATTTTTCGGGAAGTAAGGAAAATCTGTGATCCTCGTACTTGCCTTTGCATAAATTCTGCCCGTGGTCCTGCAGTTAGGATGGAACGGATCCGCTAGTGTAGATTTGGTGTGAAGGGAAGTCGCTAGCAATGGTCGGCTTGGACTTGGAGCCGTTAGCACTGGATCGACTTGGAATGGGATCCGCAGTATCGTGCGCTGAAAATGAGCCGTGAGCGTTGGATTGGCTTGAACGAGCCGTCAACATTGGTTGGCTTGGAATGGAAGTCGCAAGTATCGTGCATCTTGGAAAGGAGCCGTGAGCGTTGGATTGGCTTGGAAAAGCCGCGCATTAGTTGTCTTGGAATGGGAGCCGCTAGCGTAAATTTGGCACGGGCGCGATCTCGTTGGCCCTACGTGAGCGTTGGCTTCGGAAGATAACAACTTTCTTTAGTTCCGTGGGAAGGTGACGATGGCTTCTGGGAAGATAACAACTTGCTTCAATTAGTGGGAAGGTGAAGACTGGCTTTGGGAAGATAAAAACTTGCTTCGATTCTGTGGGATAATGACAACTTTGTCTAAATTAGGGTTTAGCATGTCGAACCCTAATTAGCGCCCTTACTAGAATCGTTGTAGCATTCTCGTCACGAACTCGGATTTTGACGATCCGCCCCTATATTTAATTGAAAATGAATTTCCTATCTTCCTTCGCGAGAATATTTAGTTTTTGAGATCGTTTAGGAGGTTAAAACGGCCCAATAGTGAAACTCAAGAGGAATTCAGGAGGATGTTGTGGGCCCTGGGTAGCATAGTCGCGCCGAGTCATCTATTCCCGTTCATGGAGCAAGAAGGAAACTCTATTTCAGGCAAACTCTAGAAACCCCGTCCGTATGAAAAGAGGTATTAACCTTTTTCTACTTTACATTGCTCGTCCCCGTATCCGTGCTTTCGTCTCAGTGTCTCTCCAAAGGATTCCAAAATTTACCAAACTCCATTGCATTCTTTGGATGGATGGATGTGGTTGCGTTGCCTGGCCCATCCTTAATTTTAGGTTTTTCGAGTTCTGACTTTCGATCCCGATGACGTATGTTGTGGGCGCTTGTATGGTCGAAATCTTCCTGAGCCACTTTGGATGAAAGCAGATGAGTTGGGGAGACGTTTCGTTGCCAACATGCCGCTATCAAGTCTTCGAGGACTTTGTTCCAAAAGACATCCTTTGAACCATCTTCTCGAATCTTAGACTATCGTATGGAATGAGATGCGGTGAGCAGTCCCATGAGATATTTCGTTAGATTTGGTCATGGCACGGCCGAACATGTGAATATATCTCTCTGGCGTGCTTTTTGGAGTCTTCGATGCACATGTACCTGGCCGTGTTGAGAAATTCTTGCGGCTCAGTAAACTTCGAAAGTGATGATGTAGAAATCGGAATAACTCCGTTAAGGGGGGTGAAAGCGTCCCTCTTTGGTAGTATCCTTGTGTAGCCTACTTTCATTGCACGCCTTGAATCCATGTCCACGGGATTTGATACAAGCTTATTGTACTCTTCCTCGTATATATTGCCGGGATGCACATGGACGAAATATTCGGATAGCGAAGAGGTAGGAATGAGAGAGTTATGTTGTTTATCGTAGCTCCTCTTTTCTTCAAGAAAATATTTCGCCGCATCTCTCGGGGTTATCTCATGAATCTTTAATGGTCATTTGATGGAGTGCGATGGGCAGTCCCCGCCGCACTTTTCTTTAGTTTCTCAAGATTTTTCTTCGGGAGTGTGCTTGGGATCCACCGCGGCCTTGTAAAGTGTTACAAAAGTATTCTTAATGAGAGAGGTGATGATATTCTTACACCGCACCCTTGAAGAGTAAATAACCTCGTTGACTATGACCTTTTGGTTGACCGTGTCTTCCGAGCTTTACGTGAAGGGATTCTGTAGATCCTTAGTCCCCAAATTTGGTTTACATGTTTCAATCTTTTAGTGATCGTGCTTTGGTGAAGCTCTCGGGTATCAACAAATGAGTGGCACCGGGTTCTCGTGAAAGAAAAGTGATCGTAAGAGACTACATTGTCATGGGAACAAAGTAGGTTGGATGGATGCGTAAGCGAGCAAACTATCCATGAACACGAGATTTGGAGGGAATGAGGCGTTGAAGCGGCTTCGGTTCTTGGAGAGGACGTTGAAACTTATAGAGAAAAACGCCAAAGCTTCGTCTTCGGATCCTAGAGCAACATGGAGAGGACGTTTAGCGGAGAGGATACGCTAATCAATTAGTGTGTTGTCAAACTGGACACCTTTCAAGATAACAGTGTTTAGGGAGTCCCTGGCCCATCTATAAATCGTGCTTTCCAAGAGAGGTTGGGGTTTGGGAACGGCTTCCCGGCCGGAAAGCAATTGCTTTCCCCGATGCAAAGGCGGTTGAGGGCTGCAAATATGTCTTGACGTTGTAACTTGTGTAAATATATAATCTCATATAAATGTTTCATCATAGACCGCACGTGTTTTGCGGGCTTAAGTCCCCGTAAATCACGCATCTCCCGACAGAAAAGAGTTATTGTGAACTCGTGGGGTTCCGATTTTTTTGCTTCGATTTTGAAGAAGTCGTTTCCGAACTTTATGTATGATGAAATTAGATTGTTGACTCCCTTCTACTAGGCGTTCAAGAGAAATGGTGGAAGGATGAAAGATGAAAGTTGTTGTAAAGATGCAAGTTGTTAGCGCTAAAAGGATGCAAGAAGTTGGCACTTTGGAAAGATGCAAGTTTTTGGCGCTGGAAAGATGCAAGCTTGCTGGTGTTGGAAAGATGCAAGTTGTTAGCGCTGGAAAGGATGAAAGCTGCTGGTGCTGGAAAGATGCAAGTTGTTAGCGCTGGATCGTCTTGGAATGGGCGCTTGGCACGACGCTGGCTTGTCGTGGCGCAGACTTGTTCTTGCGGGACTAGTTGCATCTTTCCATACGTAGCTCAAACAAGAAATCCTTTCCTTATTCAAATTCCAAAAGTGTTATGCTTTTGAAAGGGGTTGGCCTCCCCTTTTATCTCAGATCTTTATTATCACGTCCCGGTGTTACGCGTAACGTGGTAGCAATAAAGTGGAAAGCATATTCAGCCTATGTACTCCAAATGCTTCTCTTTCAATTTTTTCTCTAGTTTTCTTGTGTTGGTGCAAACCCTAGACATAGGTATGCCTTCCATAAATCAGTAGAAATATTTTTCTTCTGAACTGGTGTAAACCCTAGCCATGGGTATGCCTTTCATAAACTTGTAGAAATACTTCATCTTAAACAATTTCTCTTCGAATATCACCGTAGTAACGTCGGCTACCTCATGAATGGTGACGGGTAATCATTATTATGAAAAGTAAGCATGTACGGGTGGGCGACTTTTTTTTTTGAAAGGCAAATGAAACGCCTAGTTTATGGTTTTGATTTCTGGATTTCTTGGGTTGATAGATAAATGTTACCTTAAGGGTTTTGTATTATTCCTTTGGAATGAATTGTTTTGGAATGGATTGTTTTGGGAATGATGTTGTCTTGGTTATGATTGCAAGTGACGCAAACATCTCAAGAAAACTATGAAACCGTGTGTTGGTAGATGACATGGGGTGAAACATAACATGGCTATCGGTTTTATCATTCCCAAAAACTTGAAATAACAAACCATGTATCTTGTCTAGGTAAGACTTACTCGGTTTTTCAGTCTCCCGATGAAAAGGGAACCTTCCCGGTGTAAGACCGAGTTTTATAGGAAGCACCGCCGTGATCGTGGAAAGTCCCCAATCGTCTCATCTCGATAATTGAGTCATCGATCCCCGGTTGGATCATTCGCTTTTAATCTCTAGACAGTCCCTAGTCATCCCTTTCCGTGTCAAGACTCGATGATCGGGTCATCTTGTAACCGAGTCGTCGATACCGAGAGGGTCACCGCGTTTCTACCATCTTGATGTCCAATCTAAGCATGAGATCGATGGTCGAAACCGACATTGAATCGAAAGATAAACCTCCCACTATGGTCGCCAATTGATTGAGGGTGAAAACTAAAGATTCGCCGATCTTGGTACTTTGGGAGTGGGGTGAAAAACAAATTTAAACACTAAACAATGTAATGCATGAGAGTACTTTAGATTCGAGAGATCAATCTATACAAATACGCCTAAACCAAGAAATGGCCGTTCCATACTTGCTTCGGGGTCACAAAGTGAAGGAGAAGGGTTGGTTTTAGGGAGGAAGCGAAGAAAGTGTTGAGACCAGAATGGTTGATTCTGGAAGAGTAGTTTTTTTACGAATTGTATAAGAAAGTGGGAAGCTACCGATGGAGAGATAGCAAATGTTTTCTGAGTGTTGTATGCTCCCTGACCTGAACTTGTTGTTCGGTGGAAATAGGTAATGCCTATTTATACAAGTCGAAGTGAAACGTACTCTGGTCTCATTAAGAAATGGAAAACGGGTGAGTAAAAGGGAGGATGTGGTAACCTAACGCCCGAAATTTATGTTCCATAAAAGAAAGTGTTTCACCATTACTCCCCTGTATTTACTAACCGCCTCATCCTTATGACACTTTCTTATAACCACGTAGTGTATGCCGCACGCCGTAAACCGCCAAACCAATATCCAATGAGCATCCCCAGTTTGTGACATGTGTTGATGTCTCGAGTGTTTTAGTGGAAAACATGTAGCACGTTGTTGCTTTGTTTGGGAAGTTGATCTTGGGAAACTTGTCGGCCTGGTGTGACCCTCGACGGTCGAGATTTTGCATCTTGAGAGGAAGGGTAGCCGTTGATTATTGCAACCCTTTTCTTGGTAGCCATCGACATGGAATCATGGCCTTCGGATAGCTTAGGCGTGGCCAAGCTAGGATTTTGGCGTTGGGACAAAGGTGGTCATGCGTTAGTCAAAGGTGACCTTTGACTACTAAGATCTACATCTTACATGGAAAGGTGGATGTTGATTGTTGCAACCCTTCATTTGGTAGCCAGCGGCATGGAAGCATGGCCGACATGGCTTAGGCGTGGCCAAGATAGGATTTTGGCGTTGGGCCAAAGGTGGTAATGCGTTAGCTGGTGACCTTGGACGGCTAAGATATGCATCTTAAATAGAAAGGTGGTCGTTGATCGTTGCAACCCTTTGTTTGGTAGCCAGTGACATGAAAGCATGGCCGGCATGGCTTTATCGTGGAGTGGAGCCACTGGTAGTGTGTGGCTTGGAAGAGAAGCGCTTGCGGCTTTGTCTAAATTAGGTTTGGTATGTTGAAACCCTAATTAGTGCCCTTTACTAGAATCGATGTGAATTATCATACGGACTCGGATTTTGATGGTCCGCCCTCCATTCTGTTTGGAAAGAATTTCCTATATCTCTTGTAGGAATATTTAGGTTTTGAGCTTGTTAGGAGGTGAAAACATCCCGAAACTAAAACTCAGAAGAATTCTAAGGTTACAATGCGTTGTTTGGCAACCTTTGACGACTATGATTTGTATCTAGGATAGAAGGGTGGCCGTTGATCGTCGCACGTATTCGTTTTGGTAGCCGCAATAGGGAAGGGCTGACATGGTATGGCGCTTGAAAGGTGGTTGGCATGCGATTGGTATATGTGGCATGGCATGCCTTGGCGCATTAGGCGTGGCCAAAACTAGGTTTTTGGGCCAAAGGTTACCATGCGTTGTTTGGCGGACCTTGAAGGCTAGGATTTGCATCTAGGATGGAAGGGTGGTTGTTGATCGCCGCACGCCTTCGTTTTGGTAGCCGCACAGGGAAGGCCGGCATGGTGTGAAAATGCAAATGGCGCAGATGGCTTGGCATAGTGGGTCCAAGGCAAGGTGCGGTTGGCGTGGCATGGTGGGGCCAAGGGTTTGGCATGCCATTGGCGCATGGTGCCTAGCATGGTTGGGGCCAAGGAAAGGTGTGCACGACGTGGATGGCATGGTTTGCCATTGGCACAAAGGGGTGCGGCTAGCATGGTTGTCATGCTTGGCGCGAGATGTGTGGGTCGGGCATGGTTTGCCATTGGCATAGTGATTCGCTGGCATGGTTGGCATGCCTTGGCGCGGAGATGCTACTGAATGGTGGTGCTACTGCATGCCTTGGCGAGGTGTGGCTAACATGGTTTGCCATTGGCACGGTGGGCAATGGCCGGGGCATGGTTGGCATGCCTTGGCGCGGAGATGTGGCTGTCATGGTTTTCCATTGGCACGGTGGGTGCGCCGCCATGCTTGGCATGCCTTGGCGCGGAGATTTGTTTGGCACGGCTTGCCATTGGCACGGTGGTGCGGCTGGCATGGTTGGCATGCCTTGGCGCGGAGATGTGGTGACACGGCATGCCATTGGCACATGTGGTGTGGGAATTAGGGTTTGGCCTATCGAAACCCTAATTAGTATTAGAAAAAGGTACCCTGGTAATTTTCTCGGACATATTAAAGGGTTCAATAAATGCACTTAGTGGAGACATTATTACTCAAGTTTTGTGACGTCACTATCTGACTAGGGTTTTATGATTTTAACCCTAAGCTCAAAACCACCATCAACACCATGATAATATCATTACTTCTCATGAGCTATACATTCTGTGAAGAAAACTAAAGCTAAAGATGGTTGTGTTGCTATTAAGCTTGATATGTCAAAAGCTTTTGACAGAGTGGAGTGGTGTTTTCTTATTGATAGTCTGAAAAAACTAGGATTCTCTGATGCTTGGTGCAACATGATTAATCAATGCATTTCTACATTGTCTACATCCATTCTCCTTAATGGATCTCCAAGTAATGTTTATTATTCTCAAAGGGGACTAAGGCGGGGTGACCCTTATCCCCTTATCTTTTATTCTATGTATGGAAGCATTGTCTAGAAGCTTGAGAACTGATGAAAATAATGATCTCATCCATGGGTTTAAAGATAATAAGAATTGTCCTCCCATATCTCACTTACTTTTTGCTAATGATTGTCTCATTTTTATAAAGGCAAGAAGTAAAGATGCAAGGAATTTGTCTACTATAATAGAGCAATTCAAGAAATTCTCGAAGGTGTCATGAATTTTGACAAAACAACTTTAGCTTTCACTTCTAAGATTCCTAGTAATGTGAAAAATGAAATCTCCAATATTCTTAGAATAAGCAAAGGAAAAATATTTAGGAGTTCCCCTTCTCTTACAAAAGAGAAAAAATGAGTCTTTTGCTGACCTCCTATATAGTTACAAGAATAGACTTCACATATGGGATGCAATATTACTTTCTCCGCCTGGTAGAACTATTATGAGCCAAGATGTCTTAGGCAACTTAGCTAATCACCATCTAGCTATTTTCCCTATGCCCAAAGAATTAACTGACCAAATGGAAAGTATTCAAATGAACTTCTGGTGGGGAAAAAAAGAAAATGAAAAAGGATACTATATATCCCAAAGGTTGGGATGATATTGCCCTCCCTAAAGAATTAGGTGGCCTCAATATAAAAAGAACAGAAATCATTAATATTGCTCTTCTTACTAAGTTGGCTTGGAGATGGTTTCCTATCCTGATGAACCTTGGTATATTATCTTAAGAGCAAAGTACTTTTCTAATGCTAATCCCCTAACTGGTGTTGTGAGTGAACAGGGGTCTTGGATTTGGAAGGGTATCCGCGCTGGGCTAGAGATTGTAAAAAAGCACTATGTCATGGAAAATGGTGAAGGTGCTTCTGTGTCAATTTGGAAAGAAAATTGGATTCCAAAGCGACACAAGCCTCCTGAATCACATTTTCAATCCTCTGGTATGAAAACTGTTAGTCAGTTAATTGATCAGGATAGAAAGGTTTGGAATACTGATACTTTAAAAGCTCTTTTTGATGATAACACTGTCACTGAGATTATTAGGATTAGAATTCCTTTCATTGGCAAAGATAGAATTAGATGGGAACCATCTAGTAATGGAACTTTCTCCATTAAGTCAGCCTACAATGTTATTCTTAATGAGACTTTAGTTCACAAACCCACTAGGAATAATCTAAACATATGCTGTAAATCTTTCTGGAAACATAAGTTTCCACCTAGAATCCATCAATTTGTTTGGAAATTCCTTCATAATTGTCTTCCAACTAAGTCTAGACTTTCCATATTCACTAAATATCATGACAGTTCTTGTCCTTTGTGTGGAAATGCTCAGGAAACTTGCCACCATCTATTTTTTGATTGCACTGTCACTAATGTTATTTGGAATATTGTAAGCTCTAGTATTACTGCTCATATTCATCACAAGGATTTGCATGAATGGTTCTGTGATTTTTTCTCAACTGCCAATAATAATGTGGGTTCAAAATGTATGTGTTTGAGGGTGAAAATGGTTTCTGCTGATTTCGGTAATTTCGGTGTGTGGGTGAGAAACGGATTTAAACCCTAAACAATGTACTGCAAGGGAGTACTTTAGATTCGAGAGATCAATCTGTACAAGTCCGACCTAAACCAAGAAATGACCAAGGGGTCCCACTCATTCTTCAGCCGGTTGTTCCAGAAATCCCGTTGTCCACTGTTCTCGATGTTAGTGCTCTTGCGTCGGGTCAAAGTCTCCATTTTCTGCTTGCGGAACGAAATCCATCAATAACCTCCAAATATAACAAATTTTGGCAAGATGAGTTTCTTGTTATCCATGGATTCGTGAATGATGTGGTAGAAAATCATCGCGGTAAGCCTTCTCCTGCGATTTTAGTGGAACATCCATTACTGATGGATCCCAAGCAAAAATACGTTAGACCGAATGCAGATAGTCTTGAAGTGAAGGAGAGAAGATCTAAAAGTCGTGCTGGTGGTTTTCAGTCGGATCCGATGGCTCTCCCGACTTTTAGCTCTTCCAATATGCGAGTACGTATAATTTTCTTCCTGATTCATTTGGATTGTGTATATATTTGTCTCATTTCTGAGTGTCTTGCCTAGGGTCTTAGCAGCGTGAACGCCTTCACTAAACTTGAACGTAGTCAGAAAACTGCACCTCTTGAGACGGAAAGCAGCGATGCCGATCCTACCCATGGAGAAGGGGAATCCGAGGAGGATGAAAGCTCGGAAGTCCGTAGATGGCGAGAGTAGTTCTTCCGATAGAAGAAGTCGAATCTTCCTCTAGTTGGTCTCGTAAGCGAATAAGTGAGTCTTTTCCATGCTCTTCTTCTTCCTTTCTTCCGCCTCTCCTTTTTTTTCTTAAAGAGTGTCTAAGCCATAATATCACGTGAGCGAATCCTGCTCAAGACGATTTTGAGATGGAAACGGTGAAGACACGGCTTGTCTCCACCGTGTCACCCAAGCCTCGGTAGCTTTGAAACAGAGGCCGATCAAGATGGAAGCGTTGTTGTGAATCGGATGCAGGAGATTGCTCACGTGAATGTCAGCGCAATTGTTGTTAGAAATCCTTCGCTAGTTACCGATGCAACGCAAGCGCCACCTTTGTTCCTCCATACCCGGCTCCTTATCCGGATCACGTGTTGATTGGGGATTTAGCGTGCCATCTAAACATGAGGCATTATATACCAAGATATGGGAAAGCTACTATCATATTGCCACGACCAAGAAAATTACTAGCCGATACGCGCTGGTCAAGCGTGTGGAGGAAGCCTTGTCTTCGATTGACGACATGCGCAACATGACTGGTCATATGGTTTCTGAGGACGTAATCTCGAGCTGGAGGTTCCACTGTGACATGTGCATAAAGTTCGAGTTCAATGCCTTGGTTCGCCGACTGTTTCTCCGAGGTTGAAAAGTTGCTTGGCCCAAACAAATAAGGTCCTTCCAGACATGGTGAAGAAGCGTGAAGCGGAATTCAAAAGATTGTGCAGCAAATGAAGTTGAAAAGGGTGGATCTCCGTGAGCACGGGGAGGCCTTTGCTAATAGGAGCAATCCGTGTTGGAAAACTTTCCTTGAATATATTTCTCGTTTTCCGAACTTCTTTATTTATTTTTTGAAAGGCAAATGGAAGCGCCTGGTTTATGGTTTTGATTTTTACGGATATTTTTTTGGGTTGATAGATAAATGTTACCTTGACGGTTTTGGATTATTCTTTTGGAATGAATTGTTTTTTTTTTTTTTTTCTCGAAATGATGTTGTATTGGTTGAAAGTGTTGCTCGCATCCCGTGAAAACCATGGAACCGTGTGTTTGGTAGATGACATTGGGTGGAACAAACATGGCTATCATGTTTTTTTTTTAATTCCCGTCGAAGACTTGAAAAGGTAAACACGATCTTGTCTAGGTAGGACTTACTTGGTTTTTTAGGTCTCCTAATTAAAAGGAAACCTTCCGAGTGTAATACCAGTGTTTTACTAGGAAGCACACCATGATTGTGGAAAGTCCCTGGGCCATTATCGAGTTGCCCGATAACCGAGTCGTCGATTCTAGGGCTGATCGTTTGCTTCTATCCTCTAGAAGTCCCGCCGTCCCTTGCCGTGTCATGGCCGATAGTCGGGTCGTCCGGTAACCGAGTCGTGAACGGGTCGCCCGCTTCTATCATCTTGATGTCCGGGCCTCGAAGCATGAGATCGATGGTCGAAAATTTACATTGTAACCGAAAGATCAACCTCCCACCGTGGTCGCTAATTGTTTGAGGGTGAAAATGGTTTCTGCCGATTTCGTAATTTTGATTATGGGGGTGAGAAACGTGATTTAAACCCTAAACAATGTACCGCAAGAGAGTGCATTAGATTCGAGAGATAAATGCAGACAAGTCCTAAACTTAAACCAAGAAATGGCCATTCTAGACTTGCTTCGGCCACAAAGTGGAGGAGAATGGGTTGGTTTTGGGAAGGAAGCAAGGAAAGTGATGAGACCAGAATAGTTGATTCTGTAAGAGTAGTTGTGTTACGACTTGTATTAGAAAGTGGGAAGCTAACAGATTGGAAAGTTAACAAAACGTTTTTTGAGTAGTGTATTCTCCTGACTGAACTTGTTGTTAGGTGGAAATAGGTAAGACCTATTTATACAAGTCGAAGTGAAACGTACTCTGGTCTCATTAAAGAAAGTAAAAATGGGTGAATAAATGGGAGGAGGTGGTAACGTTAACGCATGGAATTGATATTCCATAAAACAAAGCTTAACGCATGGAATTTATGTTCCATAAAAAGAACGTTTCACCATTAACCCCCGTATTTACTAAACGCCTCATCCTTATTTCCATGACGGGCGTAGTGTACGCTACGCTCTAAACCGCCAAACCAATACCCAAAGAGGATCCCCAAGTTTGTGATGTGTGTTGATGTCTTGAATGTTTTTGTGAAAACATGTAGTATGTTTTTGTTGCCCGGAAAGTTGCACTCGGGGAGACTTGCTAGCTTGGTGACCTTCGACGGTCGAGATTTTGCATCTCAAGAGGAAAGATAGCCGTTGATCGTCGCGTTTTCGTTTTGGTAGCCGAGTAGGGAAGGCCAAACATGGTGGCGCGGGTTAGGTTGGCATGACGTTGGCATGGCATGGTTTGGCATGGCCAAACCGCATGCCGTTGGCATCGCATGGTTTGGCGTGGCCAAACTTAGGTTTTCGGCCAAAGGTTACCATGCGTCGTCTGGTAACCTGGATGTCTAGGATTTGATCCTGGGATTGAAGGGGGATCGTTGATCGTCGCCCGCCTTCATTTTTGGTAGCCGCGTAGGGAAGTCCAAGATGGTGGCGCGTTTAGGTTGGCATGCCGTTGGCATGGTATGGTTTGGCGTGGCCAAACTTAGGTTTTTGCCAAAGGTTACCATGCGTCGTCTGCAACCTTGGATGGCTAGGATTTGGTCCTGGGATTGAAGGGGGACCGTTGATTGTCGCACGCCTTCGTTTTTGGTAGCCGCGTAGGGAAGGCCGCATGGTGGCGTGGCTAAGTTGGCATGTCGTTGGGATGGCATGGTTTGGCGTGGAAAACTTAGGTTTTTCGCCAAAGGTTACCATGCATCATCCGGTAACCTTGGATGGCTAGGATTTGCTCCCGGGATTGAAAGGGGACCGTTGGATCGTCGCACGCCGCGTTTTTGGTAGCCTCATAGGGAAGGCCAGCATGGTGGCGCGGTTAGGTTGGCATGCCGTTGGCATTGCATGGTTTGGCGTGGCCAAACTTAGGTTTTCGGGCCAAATATTACCATGCGTCACTGGGTAACCTTGGATGGCTAGGATTTTCTTCTAGGATTGAAAGGGGGACCGTTGATCGTCGCACGCCTCGTTTTTGGTAGCCGTGTAGGTAAGGCCACCATGGTGGCGCGACTAGGTGCGTTTGGCATGGTGGGGCCAAGGATTAGCATGCCGTTGGCATGGTGCCACTAGCACGACTAGGGCCAAGGAAAGGTGCGATTTGGCTTGGAGGGGCGGGGCCAAGGGTTCGGCATGCTTGGCACATGGTGCGGCTAGCATGGCTAGGGCCAAGGAAAGGTGCGGTTTGGCTTGGCGTGGTGGGGCCAAGGGTTTGGTATACCGTTGGCACATGGTGCGGCTAGCATGGCTAGGGCCAAGGCAAGGTGTGGTTTGGCTTGGCGTGGTTGGGCCAAGGGTTTGGCATTCCGTTGGAACATAGTGCGGCTAGCATGGATAGGGCCAAGGCAAGGTGCGGTTTGGCTTGGCGTGGTGGTGACAAGGGTTTGGCGTGAATGGTTTGGCTTGGCATGGCGGGGCCATTGGGCTTGGCATGCCATTGGTGCATTGCTAGCATGGCTAGGGCCAAGATAAGGTGCGGCTTGGCATGTGGGGCCAAGGGTTTGGTAGGTATGCCTGGCATGGTTTTCCATTGGCACAGGGGTCTGGATAGCATGGTTGGCATTCCTTGGCGCGGTAGATGTGGTTGGCATGATTTGCCATTGACACAAGGGTGCGGCTAGCATGGTTGGCATGCCTTGGCACGATAGGATGTGGTCGGCATGATGAGCCATTGTACGTGCAGTGTGTGAGAATTAGGGTTTTGGTTTGTCGAAACCCTAATTAGTATTAAAAAAAGGTACCCTGGTAATTATCTCGCAGACAAATTAAAGGGTTCAATAAATGTGCTAGGTTTGGACATTATTACTCAAGTTCTGTGACGTCACTGTCTGACTAGGGTTTTACAATTTTACCCCTAAGTTAAAAACCACCATCACCGTATGATATGGCATGTTTCATTATTTGCCTATCTCGGAAATCTAGATGTGGAAAGATATTTGATAACAAGTCTTTTACTACTCGAAGTGGCTAACAATATCTTATTACAGCTAAATGAATGGAATAGAGCTAGTAGTCTTCACTCCAGACATAATCAGCCCAACAGAAATCAGACACAAATGGGCACCTCCTCCTAGTGGTGTTCAAAATAAATTTTGATTGCTCCCATTTAAATATAAATTGCACAATGTCTGGATGGGGTCTAATATGTAGGTAATAACCATGGACACGAAGAGGTGCAACTTCTTCAATAGATGCGAGCGTGCAAGAGGCACAAGCTCTTTTTTAAGTCATGTTTTGATGGGCGAAATCAAATGATTGGAGAAGAATACTCTTGGAAGGAGATTGTGCAAATGTGATAGCTGCTCTCAATGGAAAATCCACAGCTATGAAGTGGACAACTTATAACTTAATAACTGATGCATTAAGCATTCTGAAATCTCTAGTTTTTGGGTTTGCTCCTATGTTCACAGGATGCAAAAATTTAGCCTGATTCTTTAGCTAAACATGCTAGAACTCAATCATTATGTTTTTGTTGGTTTAATAATGTCCCTTCTGACTCAAGTTTTGATCCAAAGAATACAAACAATATGTAAACTTCTTTATAATCAATCTAATTTCCTATTAAAAAAAAAAAAAAAAACCTAAAAGGAATCCTTTTATGGTATACAATGTCTTTACTCGTGAAAGTAGATTTCCAATCAACAAAGTGGAAAATGCAGAGAAGATGGAAGTCTCAAATCCATTTAAAGTATCAACTAAGGTTTCCTGGTTCCCCTAAATTGATAGCGAAAACACGGAAGATAAAGTGTTGGTTGAAGAATGCTTGGAGGAGGAATTTTTGTATGATGGTGATTTCGAGAGGCTAGCTAGCCATCTTTCACACAAAGAAAAAAACGATGAAAAGGACTCAACGCGAGCTTGTAAGGCTGAAATACGAAAGTATTAAAGGCGTGTGAGGGAAATTCTAGGGAGATGACGAGAACCCAATCTAAAAAGGTTTACGCTTGTTCTAGTCTTTTTGGAACTTAAGTTTATATGCTTGTATGGTTGTAGTTTTGGTGTTGGGTTTTGAGGCTGTTAGGCAACTTATGGTTGTTTTAGTTGTTGTCTTCTCCTGTTTGTAATGTGGAGTGGATTGTGTCTCCCTCCTCATTGTTTCTCCTTGGCGCTTGTTCTTTGTTTCATTTTTCCTTTTATCAATAAAATTTAACTTTTTAAGTCAATAAAAAACAGAGAATGGGTATGGGTATCTGATCGAACCACTCATTAAACCTGCCCCTAAATAGCCTGGAATTTTTAGGGGCGACCCCAAACGAATTGGGGCGACACTAAAAGACAAAAAGGTCCCCCAAACGTAAATCTAAGTTACCCCTTATCTTCGATTTTTGAAATGGCTAATATGCCCTTATATAATCGGTAGCCAACACCATAATCGGTAGGTTAAAGGTGAATCGGTAGGTTAAATTGAAACTATACCTACCGATTATTGTGTAGATACTTGCTAATAATCCATTTTATAATCGGTAGCTTATCCAACTTGTAAGACTACCGATTATAAGGAGCCCCATATTCAACCTTGGCCACATTCCATAGGTTTTGAGGAGTGCAGAGCCAACCATAACCATTTGATTTGAGATGTGGATGTAGCCATAATCGGAAGCCTAATAGGTTACATACACTACCGATTATAAGTTGCCCCAAAATGAGTTTTTTCTAAAATCCTTCAAGTCATGAATTTTCAAATCTACCATAATCGGTAGGGTATATAATTATATAACCCACCGATTATAACGAGCCCCCAGATCCAACCTTTGCCATAATTCATAGGTTTTGAGTGTACACAGCCAGCCATAACCACTTGGTTTGTGTTTTGGATGCGAAATGTTAATCGGGAGTTAAATATATTACCAAACCATCCGATTATGGGTTGCCCCAAAATGAGTTTTTTCTAAAATCCTTCATGTAAGGGAATTTGAAATATACCATAATCGGTAGAGTTAACAACTTAACAACCTACCGATTATAAGGATCCCCGTCAAACCCTTGCCAAATTCCATAGGTTTTGAGTGTCTGAGCCGTGCATAAACATGTGGTTCGTGATTTGGATGTTGCCATAATCGTAGGCCAAATAGGTTCCACAACCTACCGATTATAGGTTGCCCCAAAATGAGTTTTTTCTAAAATCCTTCATGTGATGAATTTTGAAATCTACCATAATCGGTAGAGTTTATTACTTCTTAACGCCCGATTATATGAAGCCCCAAATCCAACATGTGCCAAAATCCATAGGTTTAGAGGGTATAGAGCCAGGCATAACCATGTGGTTCGTGATTTGGATGTAGCCATAATCATACGTAAAATTGGTTCCAAAACCTACCGATTATAGGTTGCCCCAAAATGAGGTTTTTCTAAAATCTTTTTTTTTTTGAAATTTTGAAATCAGCCATAATCGGTCCAGATTTTAAAACTTATAACCTTACCGATTATAGGTTGCCCCAGATTCAACCTTTGCCAAAAACTATAATATTCAAAAGAGCCAAAACAATAATCCGTAGTTTCACAAAATAATCTAAGCAAACTCTTGTAATCGGTAGGTCAGGGTCTATATATTAGTGTTTGGAAAATCTTTTGACTCATTGTGAGATAACTCCCCTTGAGTGAGAGAAGAAGAAGAAAAAGAAGAAGAAGTGGGTATATGTTGCCAACTTCCGATTGTTGCCAACTTCCATAAACATGGATGGGTACGAAGAAGGACGTGAAGTTGTTGAAGTTCAAGGTTCACTACCATTTAGAGATGACGATTTGGGGTATATGTTGAATGATCCAAACTTTGATGGAGATGAAACCTAGACAACGCTTTCATGGAAGAAAATGGAGAATCACCCGAGATCGAAGCTAACGATGCATCAAACATACAGTATGTTGTTAACAAACTCTAATACCCATGTTATCCATGTTATGTGCGTTTGTGTGTGTTTTTGAACGCGAAAATTCGATTTACGCATGCATTGAATGACATGAATGACATATATTCAGTAGTTAATTTAGTACAATATCTACCGATTATCCACAATCGGATATATTTTGATGTATTTATCCGCCGAATAAAAAAAACCCCAAATTGAAAGCTTCAATTTCTCACAATCGGAAGTTGTATACATAAATAAACGTCCGATTATTGATATTTAATAATCGGGTTGGTTTATGAATTTATATTCCCTCCGATTATTGAAGCTTTTTATACGGTAAGAATTGTTCATTTGTGTATGTCGTTAATCGGTAGACTATATTCGTACAAAACTACCGATTGTTCATAATCGGTTATGTTATATAGTATTAAATTTCCGATTGTGTTACAATCGGTTACTTATTATCTAAACTTCCTTCCGATTGATAATGGATAACTTGTTGTTGTTCTTGTCTGCGTGTAGGTCATTGTAGCGGTTGATGACGATTATTATTTGAGGCCCGATACTTCCCTACACTATGCAAACGATTTGGTATGTTCATGAATTATCTTTTTTTTTTCCAATCATGTATGTTAGATGGTTATGCTTATTTTTTTTGGTTTGTTATATGCGTATTTAGATATTTGGAAGTAAGAAGAAACAAAGGAATGGATTATGAACAAGGCAAAAGATAAGATGTGCGTGGTAGTTCGTAACCCTTGCATCTTTAAAGGGATTGAAGACAATCGGATCCAAGTATTGGATGAAAATGCCTAAATGTGGATATCTCTTAGCGGACTCTTTGAATTGCGTGGTACATTTCTTTGTTCCTCCTAGGTATGGACATTCTTTTATGTTTACACCTACAAGGACGGTTTGCGATGAATCGGTTAAAGATAGAAGAATTGTTATGGCATTTGTGAATGAGATGCATTTTATTGGTTTAAGAGTAAAGAGGGATTGCCCATTACCTTCGTTGGGTGGTTGGAGTGATTACTTCCCAACGAATCATTGTAACGATTGGTTGAAACAATATGAGACCAACATGTTGGATTGGGATCGCATCATGAAGGAGGATTTCCTAAGGCCTCTCGAATTGGTTCCCTCGGATGATGAAGATAAATGATCGTTATGTTTGAAAGATGTATTTTGGAAAGCCCTATTCGTACATGTTTTTTTTTGGAATTTTGTGGAAAATATCTTGTGAAGTATAAAGCTATAATCGGTAGTTATATTTTTAATATATCAACCGATTATACAAGCTTTTGTAAATGACTCAATCAATATTCTAATCGGTTATTAACTTTTTGAATTTATCTTCCGATTGTAAGGCCGACAATATAACCAAAATTTTTTCCCTGAATTAGTAGATTACATATTACATAAACATCCGATTGGCACCAAAGTCTGACAAAAAATTAAATAAACAGATTTTTTCCCATAATCGGTAGACAACATATTGCATAAACTTCCGATTGTCACCAAAGTCTGTCAAAAAAGATGAAAATATTCCCGGAATCGGAAACAACATATTGCATAAACTTCCGATTGTCACCAAAGTCCACAAAAAAAGTTCTTCCTGCATCGGTAGACAATATAAAATAATAACTTTCGATTGTAACTATCATAACTTCCATCATAAGTGAATTCTTCACCCTTTTCCACTAAGTACTGTCTTTTTGCGGGTGTCTCCTACATAAACAAACATAAAATAATGTCAACTTCGTTTTAGTAAGAAAGATTAGACACCCGGTGTTATTTAAAAAGAATAACCGAGCGTTATAGTGACAAATTGTTGGATCGACAAGCTTAAGTGGCTAGTGTTAAACATCCTATTTTGTATCATTATGTAATCATTTACCCCTTTTTGGACAAGTCGGAAATGATCATGAACTTGTTGGAGTGATCTTTGCTTTGGATTTCCATACTGTCGCACAAATTGGTTATATACCCTAGCCCAAAAGACTTCGGTGTTAACCTTCCCGCTATGACATCTTCACGTCTTGTTTCACGATACCATGTTTTCACAATGACCAAATTTTCAACTGCATCAAACGTTGCCATGCTTGTAAGTTGAGATATAGAATGAATTCACAAGAGTAGACGATGGAAAATCTATTTGTAGAATACACGATGCTATATATGTGTTGTTTGGTGCATAAATAAGAAAAGTTGAACCTCCTTATATAGATGAGAGTCCCAACGTCTCTTGTTTTTGAAAATATGGTCGTTGATGCGTACTTGTACAAGACTGTACTGAAATTACGTACAATTATTACACACAATCGGTAGGGAATGGTTGAACTAAGCACCCGATTATGCGTAATCGGTAACTATTTATTGTTATATACTTCCGATTGTATGATATTTTGTCAACAGAGTTCTCAGTTTCATTAGAGTAGTATAATTGGAGGTTTATCAATATGTAATATCAACCGATTGTGTGTGGTTTTCGAGGCACGGCTAGTTTCTTTTGAACGAACTAGCCGTTGGAGTATAATCGGTAGTTAGATCAACAATTAAAACTTCCGATTTTAATAAATATTTTGAAATTCATAACAATATCACCTACACATCATCATAATTTTACATTGAACTCCCGCAATTCTATTACAAGGTATTGTGATTAGCGTCGTGGACGTGTTGGACGAGTCCTAAACGGATTAAATCTTTCCATCGCCCTAAGGATTCTAAAATGAGCTTCATAACGGAAGCTGGATCTTTTCCATCTCCGCCATTTCCCGAGAAATCGTTCTATAACCTCATCATTGGTTTGACCCCTCAATCGGTATTGATTCACAAGATAAGTTAAATGGACGAATTCTTCGACGTGTCTGTTTATTGAACCAACTCGGCAGAAAAGATCAGCGGAGTGACGGTTGTTTGGGTTACCGGTGTCGGCGCAGAATTTTTCGTGAATTTTCCCCAAATAACTCATACTCATTATGCCTCCTTTCCTAATGCTTCTTCTCCTCGTCTCGGATAGAATTGAACATAGCGCCTACATAAAGATAAATCTTCTTCGATCGTGAACTCCATAGGATTAATGAATGGTTGGGCCATTATGTTGAAGATGATGTTGGAGAGAGTTTAAAGGTATTTGTGTTCCATAGAGAGTAAAAGGATACAATCCTTATATATAGTTTAGAGTTCCAACGGCTCTATTTTGTTGGGGCAACTGTATAATCGGTAGTCAAATGAAGTATTTTTACTTCCGATTATACAATTGCCCCAAATTTTGTTTTGCAGAAATCTTAATTTTTCGAATTTGAGAACTATATTAATCGGTAGTTAATACGACTACCGATTATACAGTTTGCCCCAAATTTTGTTTTGCGAAATGTCATTTTTTTCAAATTTGGGAACTATAATAATCGGTAGTTAATATGATTTCCGATTATAAAGTTGCCCCAAATTTCTTCCTTGACGAAATCACCAATTTTGAGAATTTAGGAGCTACTATAATCGGTAGTCTCGTGAGGTTGTTTTTCCTACCGATTGTTATAGAAGCCGATGCGCGTTAGGCACAAAATCGATATAATCGGTAGTATAATAGCGTTACTAAACTTCCGATATTTGTATAATAATCGGGCACAAAATAGCTTCCAATTATGTAAGTGCATTAACGTATTCTCCGCTTTTTGGACATCCCTTAACGGTGTATATGGGTTGGGAATAAAAAAGTCACCCTAATTCATTTGGGGTCGCCCCTAAAAATACCAAAGCTAAATAGGTACGGCTCAAATCCTGATTTATTTTGAAAACATGCCTCAATGCGACTTCTAACCACAAGGGGTGTGAGAACTATACCAACATCCCATTAATCTTATTGCTCATAAAAAGAATGAGAGAGGTAATGGATTTCACTATACACAATTTAATGTTTGGTCAAATTCATGTTTATCAAGAAAAATAGTTTTTCAATCAAATTTAATGAGTAGTATTTATTAATGCATATAAGTATTTCCTTTTTAATAGTAGTATTTTTGAAAACTTATTTTTATTTTTTTGGAATCATTTATGTCACATTATTTAATATTAAGATTCACTTGGTAAAATATTATGGTATTATTGCTTTTACTCACTCAATACAAAATGACCATGTACTTTTAACCTATTATAAGTTTGCTATTATAAATACGTACATGACTGAAATCCGATGATTTAAAAATGCATGCTCACCATGTTGCACTCGAGTTGCGTTAGAGTTCTGTAATGTGAAATCCGGTGGATGAAAATGTCTTCTTTTTCATTGAACAACCTTTTATTACTCTTACTTAAAATCAACAAAAATGATTTATTTCATTATGATGGTAAATAATTAATTTTCATAAACTTTACCAAACAACTCCATAAATAAGGATTATGATAGGATAATCCATAAATCATATTTTGCTTTTTAAAGATACCTTTTTAACTGGTATGTACGTTAATTACAATTTAGTGAATCTGCACCATAATGACATTTGTGCATAAAGATTTGCCATTTGTACATAAAGATACTCATCAAAGAACTTCCAAATAAATCCATGATAAATTTTAGCAGAATTATTATGCCAACCCGATCGATGATGACAAGATTGCCTTCCATGATCCTCTAGCTCTATAAGAAATCTATCCATAGATTGTCCTGGTAAACCAGAGCAAAAATCATGAAAATCGAACAAGTGAGTTCAAAGCTTTTGCAACCAATCTTTAATGGTAGTGATGATCAACCAGCCCCAACCACAAAATCTGTCCCTCTTACTGTCTTTGATAAGTTGGCAGATGATCAACACATACCATTGCTATATGCTTACAAACCACCAAATCCATCAAATTCGTTGTTAGAACAAGGCTTGCAAAAGGTTTTATCGGAGTACCGAGAATGGGCTGGTAGGTTGGGCGAAGATGAGGATGGTCAATTTGTTATTCTACTCAATGATGAAGGTATGAGATTTGTCGAAGCGTCCGCTGACTGCACCTTAGATCAAGCTATCCCATTTACCGTATCCACCTTGTTAGAACTCAATTCTAGTTTCAAAGGAGTGAAAGAATTGGCTCTAGTTCAACTCACAAGATTCACTTGTGGGTCTTTAGTTTTGAGTTTCTCGTCGAATCACATTGTTGCGGATGGAGTATTTGTGAGCCAGTTCATGATTGCTTGGGCTCAGGCTTGCCGTGGACTCGAAATCCACCCGCGTCCTGTGCACGAGAGGAACATATTCGTTCCTCGAAATCCATGTGATATTAAGTTTGATCACACTAGTGTTGAGATTGCAAAGAGGAAGATCAATGAAGATTCTAGTATGTTGCCTTACTCGAAAGATGATTTGGTTCACCAAATTCTTCACTTCACACCTGAGTTCATAGCCAAGATCAAGAATAAGGCTTCTGCATCCTCTTTATCTTGTGAAGATGTGAATGGTGGCTATAGTTCATGCTATAGCACTTTTGAGTGCTTGGTTGCACATTTATGGAGAGTGATTACAAAGGTTCGGGGACTTGGCGAGTCTGACACAACTTATGTCAGGATCTCAGTGAATGGAAGGAGAAGGTTGAGACCTCGTGTCCCGAATGAGTACTTTGGCAATTTGGTGCTTTGGGCATTTCCTGAAACTCTAGGGAAGAATCTTTTCGATGAATCTTTGAGCCACACGGCAGGAGTAATACACGATGCAGTCGCATAGGTGGATGATGAGTACTTCAAATCTTTTGTAGACTTTGCAAACAAAAATCAGCATGATGAGAATCTGATGCCGAAGAAAGTTGCTGACATGAAGGTGCCATCCATGTGGCCTAACTTGGAAGTCCAAAGCTGGCTTGGTTTTCCATTCAACGATGTGGATTTCGGTGTAGGTAAGCCATCGATTTTTATGCCTTCATTTGATCCATTTGAGGGTGAGATTTACTTGGTTCCTTCCGTTGTTGGTGATGGGAGCATAGATGTGTATGTGACTTTGTTCCAGCAACATCTACCCCTCTTCGAGCAAATTTGCTACAACATCGACTAATAACCGGCTTTTTTTTCCCTAGCCGATGTACTGCATGATCTCTGAACATTTTATGAGATGAAATTCAGTATTTTTTTTTAACATTTCCAATAGAGTTTAATAAAATTTGTTGTTCTGTCGCATGTTATGGTCCTCATGAACTTAGATGATCTCTATGATCACCAAGAGAGGTTATCGAGTTTCCGTGCGAATATATGGAGATTTGTTGGATTAAGACATTGTTTATGGGATTATGCCTCGAGGATGTGAGGGTTTTTACAGTTTTGTTAAAATTATGAGTACAGATGTTACATTATTGCACTAGGAAGATCAGAGTTCCGACTAGACACTGTTACAGAAGTGAATTATGCACACACACAGAAAGCTCGCGCTGTTCCCCTAACAACTCCACCACCACCAAACACCGGCAAACTGAATCCCCAGCACCATCCAGCAAACAACCACCAGTCCACCACAATGAACAACAGCGGCCCTTAACCCGAAAGTACCGTGACCATAAAATGCATTTTCTTTTCCATTTTTGGCTCGCAAAGGGTGAATCAAAATTCATCAACCACCTAGCTGGGAATCAACGGCCTTTCCAATCAAACACCACGGACACCAACTTCATGACCATTAGAACCGCCAATAGAACCACCACCATCACCACAAAAAAAGCTGCAAAACGATTATGAATCCAGGACCAAATAACTTTCGCTTGTCCCCGTACCCTTTCCATTAAAGAACCCAACACCAAACAAAACAAAAGTTTCTAATGAAAATCCAAATACTAGTAATCTTTACTGAAACGGACTAGATCATCTTCTCCAAGAACACACCCCCGAAGCAGTTGAAGATTTGTTGTTTCAGTCTGAAGCCAGATTTTTTTTTTTTTTTTTTTTTTGTTTATGTTAGTGACGTGAATCGAATATAAATATTCACTTACTTGGCCTTCTAGAGTTTCTAAATTTTGTCAGTTTGACAAAGGGAAAAAGAATTAAGCAAGGCAAGAAAGGTGGTTATTATAATTGCTTTAAGACTGACAGATTTCACACCTCAAAAGGCTTCTTAGTTCTTCTTACCCCATGTTATCCAAAAAGGAGATGGATGTTTAGCTTCTTTCTTTTCGCCGCAAAGAAAACGAAATGTCCAACTAAATTTGTATGATTTCATATATATAATACTAATATTTTGAGCTATCAAAAACAAAAAAAAAAATTATGATATTGTATGGCTTATACAAGAAATGCGGAGTGAAAGGTAGTTGTGAAAGTTAATTAGAAGCGCGTTTTCCTTGATGAGTCCTCCTGCCATTCCCTGAAACTAAAGAGGGAAGAAGAACCTGTTTGGTGAATCTTAATTTGAGCCACACAAAAGAGATAATACACGATGCAGGGGCAAAAATGCCACATTTGTTGTTGGCTGGCTAAGTAAAAATTTTCTTTATTTGTCGGAAAAAATTGAATATCTCAGTGAAAGACACTGGCATTTTTGCAGGATTGATATAGGCTGATACCAAATTACTAGGGGCTGATACCATTTCATATAGGACAAAAAGATATTAAGCGATCCCCACCGGATCACCGAATGGTATCAACCCCATCAAAGAATTATGACGACCTTTATCAATCATGCATTTTTGACCTCGCGAGATTGGGTATACCCAATTTGTTCCCAACCATAACAGTGGGTTAAGGGGTGTCTAATGTGTATGAAGTTACCCAATTACCCTTCCCTTAATAATAACTAAAACTAACCCTTTTTGGTTTTAGATCCAAACCTTATTCTTTTCCTACTTCTTCTTCATCAATCTAATGATTAATTCCTTTCTTCTTCTATGTATTTTATCGTTTTGATTTGGAAAAAAAATCATCGATTATAATGTTTCATTGTTGATTAATTCTATAAAATTCTATCTAATACTTCAATTTTATGTTTGCATATCAAATTAGGGCAGAAAAATCGAATTTGTGAATCTGCAGTTATTTAGCCGGCGGGGTTTATGATTCACGACCCTGCCGACTTTTTATATTTAGGATTAGTCAGCAAGATCTTAGGTTGAATATCATGCCGACTGTTAATATCTGTAACTGCTTTTTACAGAGTCGGCAAGGTATTCAACCTTAATACCATGCCGACTAAATGTGTTTTTAACAGTCGTTGGATTTTAAAGTTTTACCCTACCGAGTAATGCTTTGAAAATGTTTGTGTTTCCTAAGCCCATATAGTTATAAAGTCGGCATGGTATTTGAATACCACCCTGCCGGCTGCGTATTAGTCGGCACTGTATGAATTATAGACCCTACCAACTAATTTTTCGGAAAATCATTGGTATTTCCTGTGTTTCGTATTTTTTTAAGCCGACGTGGTATTTGAATACGACCGTGCCAACTATTTTTTACTCATCATAGATTTTAGTTATCGGCCTTGCCGACTACTCTCAACAAAGTTAGTCGACATCTTCTTCATCCGTCGACCTTGCCGACTTTTCATATGTAGTATACTAGTAGTATGTAGTATACTCTAGTAGTAACTAGTATGTAGTATGTAGTATACTAGTAGTAACTAGTATGAAGTATGTAATAATAACATATGTAGTACGTAGTATACTAGTAGTATACTAATAGTAATATGTTATGTATTGATACTACTACATATTGATATGTAGTACGTTATTTATTGATACTACATATTGATATGTACTACATATTGATACGTAGTATATGTTTGATATGTAGTATGTTATATATTGATAATACATATTGATATGTAGTATGTTTGATATGTAGCTAGTACGTTATATATTGATACTACATATGTTACTACTAGTACTAGTTACTACTAGGATACTAGTACTACTAGTATAGTAAAGTAGTTACCTAATTTACTAGTAACAATAAGATATTTTTGTTACTACTAGTATAGTACATATTAATATGTAGTATCACCGTATTGATATTATTAGTATATAGTAACATACTACTAGTAACATTTACATGTGTTGATACTAATTAGACCTAGAAGGGTGTTTTAGGCATTTAGAAAATACACTTTATAATCTCCACGAAGTTTTTGGACTAGAGAGTAAATAATCTAGTCCAAAAAGTGGACTAAACAGTAATTCCATGAAAAAGTGTTTTTCATGGGTGGACTAGCCATTAACTGGGGCATGAAAAAGTGGACTAAACAGTAATTCCTACGCTCTATATCTACACAATGGTAGGTCCCACATAAAGCCATGTCTAACCGATGACTGAATGCCACGTATTGAATTGGACTGCAAATATTGAACTAGACTTGGCTTGTGGTAAGTGTTGGACAATTGAACATTACTGCAAAGCTGGGTTGCACGGACGCTCCATTTCTTGAGCCGTGTCCGCGTCCGACTCGCGGAGGACACGAGACGCGCTTGGGACGCTGACACGACGCGTGTCCGACGCACCAATTTGCGCGTCCCGCGCGCGTCTGGTTTGGACGCACCGATGAGGCGTGTCCGACGCATTTTTTTTTCATTTTCATATAAACTTTTTCCTTTATTTTTACTATTATTAACCAAATGAAGAAAGACAAACATTTAGATCAATAATTTAGGTCTTTATTAGGATTTTGTAATTGGAAATGACATCACGTATACCCTTAGTTGGACATGTGTTAATCTAAGAATGCATTTTGATTGTGCTATGTGTTTAATAGTGACTGATTATTTGACAATCGACGTGTATAAACAAACGATATCTTCTTTTCTTTTGAAACTTATACATATGTAACATCATTTTCTAATTTTTAGGGTCGAAATACTTGACTTTGCTGTATAAATACATGATTATATATATAAATAAAATATGTATATACGTGTCCGCGTCCTAGTTTTTTGAAAATTTTGTACTGTCTGTGTCAGCGTCGTGTCGTGACGCGTCCGCGTCTGTGCAACCCAGCTGCAAAGTCTGCTCAGATGTAATAACTTGATGCGAGTTTGGGGTAGCTGCAGAGGTTCTATATATAGTTACGTTGAAAATTTTGGCCAGCTAGCTTGTGTTACAGACACTAATGAAGTGAAGGCGGTTTACGTACAGTGTCAGATATTCTTATCAGGAGGACTTAATTGAAATGAGGGAATATCATTAGATTCCCTTGGAATGGAAAAATTTGTCACTTACTAGGAATTATAGACCTGTACAATTAATTAACCATGCCCTGATGTGACCATACACAAAAAATACTAGTACGACCGTTGCCACGGTGGAAAGGCCGACCGAAGAAGAATCTGAAGATGGGGTTTGTCTACGATTACTTTCGCCCCGTTTCAGAAAAAGTGATACTTTCGCCCCGTTTCAGAAAAAGTGATACTTTTTCTGAAACGGAACGAAAGTTTCATTTTTTCCGAAACGGAGCGAAAGTATCACTTTTCCCGAAACGGAGTGAAAGTATCACTTTTCCTGAAACGGGATATGAAAGTATCACTTTTTCTGAAACGGAAAATTAGTCGATCCATAAATCAAAATATGGTTGCATGATGTGTTATGCATCCTTTGTGGTGGTTTGCATAATGGCTATGCATTCAATTTTCGATAATTGTGCCTAAAATGAAAATATCATTTTTCTTGAAACGGAGGGAGTAAATCGTTTTATTAATTGCAACGGAAAATTAGTTGATGCATAAACAAAAATTTTGCTCCATAAAGTATTATGTATCCTTTGTGGTGGTTTGCATAATGGATATATACATTTAATTTTCTAAAATTGTGCCTAAAATGATAAATACCTCCGAATTTTTCGCAAAAACTTTAAATTTAATATTGTTGTTTGTACTCGTTGCGCAGAGTTTTTTATAACCTTTCCAACGAGATAAAATTTGTAAAATTCCAAGGCACGGATTTTTAGATATGTTATATTAAAGTTTAGTTGTCAATTATCCCCCTGAAAAGATTTGTCAAATGCTTAATTGTTATATTCCATTCTAATGGAATCTAATGATATTCCATTAGATATGTTATATTAAAGTTTAGTTGTCAGATATTTTTGATATTTCGGCCCTAACCATTTCCAATCTTTTTGTGGTAATTGATCACTTAGATTTTACAAAAAAGTGGCCATATAAAGGTCCTCCCTCGATTCGCTCGGTCGGCCCAATTAATGAGAAATGACTACTAATCCGAATGCGAGAGGCATTTCCCTCTTAACCATTTAGACTTTGTCACGTCTTATCCCAGATTTGGACCAAGCACTGTTGTCCAGACTCCCAGCTGCAGGAGGAAAGAAAGACGCATTGCAGTGTTGGATCACTTCAACCTCTATCACTTGATGTGAGTTTGGGTAGCTTCTGGGGCTACAATTGTGTGGAAAATTTTGGCCATTGAGTAAGAGACGGTAATGAGTGTTTGCAGTGTCAGATGTTCTTACGACTTAATGCTAGATGTGAATTTGCCCCCAAATTAAAACTTGAAAATGCTTTCACACTGCTGAAAGAACATGTAAACTCAAACAGTTGCATTTCATTTGATCAGATATATATAACTTGACGTGAATTTGCGCAGCCGGGGCTATAATTATGTTGAAAATTTGTCCAAGCAAGCTGTGGCTTGAGTAAGAGACAGTAATGGGGGGTTTACAGTGTCAGATATTCTTATGACTTAATTGACATGGAGTTGAGACTACTTAGATTTAGGTTTAGAACTAGGTTTAAACAAGAAGATAATAAAGGAGAAGAGACTAACAGAAACTTTGATTTCAATTGATTATTTCTTGCACACAATTGCCGAACAGAGTTACAACATATATACATAAACTTCCTTGAACTGCAAGGTATAGTGATTTCCTAAAATACATGATTTCCTAAACTGTAACTTGTATTGTAAGGTACCGTGTGTTATTTCACACACGTACTGCAGGTTGGGTTAACACCCTCCCGCAGCGTAACGGGTTCTCTTGAACCGTAAGCTTGAGTCGTAAAACGTAAAAAACGGTCTCTAGAAAGTGGTTTTGTAAATATATCCGCTATTTGATCCTTAGAGGATATAAACCCGACATCCAGTTTAGAAGCAACTTGATCACGAACAAAATGATAATCAATCTCAATATGCTTTGTTCTTGCATGAAAAATAGGATTGACAAAGTGAGATAAGTAGCACCAAGATTGTCACACCATAGGACGGAGGAGTTTGAGTGGAAACACGAAGTTCCGAAAGAAGGGACCGAATCCACATAATTTCGCATTAGCAATTGCAAGTCCTCTATATTCTCGCTTCATCTAGAACGAGATATCATTTTTACGCTACGAGCACTCCAAGAGACAATATTACCACCCAAATAAATACAATAACCACTAGTAGAACGTCGATCTTCAAGAGAACCACCAATCAATCGGATAAGCACCGAAAGATAACTTGACCGAAGAAGATGGTCGAAGAAGTATACCAAACGTAGGCGTATTTTGAGATAACGAAGTATACGCTTTACTGCACCCCTTGAAAAAAAAAGAGGTGCATGCATAAACCGACATACCTTATTAACAAAGATACGCCAAATCGGAGACGAGTAAATGTCAAATATTGTAAGGCTCCAACAATACTACGATATTCGGTAGCATCGCTTAATAAAGAACTTCGATCGGAAGAGATATCACGAGAGGTACGAGGGAGTTTGAACAAAGTTTAACACCATCCATTTTTGCTCGAACAAGAAGATCATGAGCATACCTTTGTTGAGAGAGAAATAATCCCGAAGAGGTACGAATCGCTTCAATTCCAAGAAAATAAGATAAGGAACCAAGATCTTTAATTGCAAATTCTTGTTGCGACGATCAAGAGTGGATTTAATACCAATTAGAATTAGAAACTCCGTAACAATAATATCATCCACATACACCAACAAATAAATAGTACCATTTGATCCATTATAGATAAATAGAGATGAGTCACATTTAGAAGTGACAAACCCAATTTGTTGTAAGAAGGTACCGAGCCTAAAGTGATACCATGCACGAGGAGCTTGTTTAAGACCATAGAGAGAACGATGCAACTTGCATACATGAGTGGGAAATCGAGAATCTACATAACCTTGTTTGCTTCATATATACTTCTTCTTGTAGTTCACCATGTAAAAAGCATTTTTGCACGTCGAGTTGATGAATAGGCCAATTTGAAGACAAAGCTAATGTAAGAATAATACGAATAGTGCATGGTTTAACAACCGGGCTAAATGTTTCCGAAAATCTATCCCCTCTTGTTGATTATAACCTTTTGCAACCAAACGAGACTTACGACGTTCAATTTCACCATTAGGTTTTCGTTTGATGCGAAAACACCCATTTACTGACCAATAACGTTCATAGAAGGATCATATGGTACCAATGTCCAAGTACCATTGCGGAGTAATGCATTAATCTCATCATCCGAGGAGACACGCTAACTGGATCTTTATGAGCTTCGTAAATACAAGTGGGTTCACGAAGAGAATCACATACCAGCGCATATTTGGAGGCCCTTAGAGCTTTGTAAGAAGGTTTAAAGATTCCATCTTTAGCCCTAGTTACCATCGGATGAGTACCAATAGTGGATGTAGGAACCGAGCTTGAAATAGGTGTTGTAGTGGACACTTAAGCCTGGTGCAAGGTCGTGGACACGTAAGCTGATGCAAAGGTCGGGACACAAAAGCCGGTGCAGTGTCGAACCGATAAGCCGGGAAGAAATTGACTTTAACTCGAGTAAGAGCCGATGCCGGTGTAGTCGGATGAGCATCGAGGACGTGGCAGCCGGGGTCGACAGAGCATCAGAGGAAGAACTCGTGATATTTGTTGAAACAAGAACATCGTTCAAAGAAGTAGCAGCAATCGAAACAGGTTGATCTGGATTATTGGACGCACGTACAGGCGTTGGAAAACCACCGGAGACCGGTCTGAGGTAACGGAAATGATGGTAATGAAACTGCTAAGGGTGTAGAAGTATTTACCTGAGAAGAGATCAATGCCGGTGAAGGTGTAGAGGCAAAGGGGAAGGTAGTCTCATCAAAAACGACATGACGACTAACATATATACGACCTGTAGGAATATGAAGACACCTGTAGCCCTTTTGAGATGGACTATAACCAATAAATACACACGGAGAGGAAAGGGGCTCCATTTTGTGAGATCTATACGGACGTAGGTGAGGATAACATAAACAACCAAACACACGTAAAGAGGTGTAATCCTAAGTGGAATACCAAAAGAGCTTCATAAGGAGATGAATTATTAATAGAAGTAGAAGGAACACGATTCATTAGATAACAAGCAAAGTAAAAATGAATCATACCAATACGAGGATGGGACAAGCCATGTTTAAAATTGTAAGTCCAGTTTCACGAATATGACGATGACGGCGTTCCACTAAACCATTTTGTTCGAAGTATGTGGACACGAAAATCTATGAAAATACCAAGTTGTCAAGATGCGGAGTAAGTTTGCGATACTCAAGTGCATTATCGTATTGAAAAATTTTAATTTTTCGATTAAAAAGATTTTCAACATGCTTTTGAAACAAAAAGAATATAGAAAGACATCGACTTGTGAGACATAGGAAACATCCAAGTAAAGCGACTAAACGCATCAATAAAAATAATATAATATCTCGTATCCTTCATTAGATAAAACATGAGAGGGTCCCCATACATCTAAACAATTAAATCTAATGGATTCAAATAAGTGGTTTTACTAGGATTAAAAGGTAACTTATGACTCCTATGCTCATGACAAGAGGAACAAAACTGATAGTATGACTGAAACCTAAGTGAAAAATCGAGAAACAACTTTACGAATCAGACACGCATCATTGGATGACCCAACCTAGAGTGCCAGGCTTGTAAACTAGCACGTTCTCCTATGCAAACTTTGGGAGACCGAGACGAAACATCAAGTTGATAGAGACCACCCTCATATCGCCACGAAGAAGGACCTTCCTGCATCGATCCTTCACAAGACAAAAATTCGGATGAAATTCAAATAAGACATTATTATCGATGAGTGAGACGAGAGACCGACAATAGATTATGAGATATTTGTGGTGCATAGAGAACATTACGAAGTTGTAACTTACGATTGGGAGTACCCAAAATAGAGGAGCCAACATTAGAAATTGGAATAGAAGAACCATTACCCATCTGAATTTGATCAGACCAAGTGTACTCATTTGAAAATTGAAGGCGAGAAAGATCATTGGTTATATGATCTCGTAGCACCACCTTGTCCCGGAGTCCATGGAGGAGTTGGCAACAATCCAAGATGAGCGGTATAGGCACGCGGTATAGAAGTTGGTGGTTGACGACGCGGAGGACGAAAGCTACGATCAAAACGGTTCCAACAATCTGGAGCTTCATGATTTGGACGATCACAAAGTTGACAGGGAAGTCCCGACCGAGTACGTTGTGATTGAGATGGTGAAGAAGCAAAAGAAGTTGCGCCAGCACTGTGATGCGGACGGAAGCTACGGTTGTTGTTGACTTGAGGCCTGGACGAGTTATTGGATTGTAGGGCCGAGCTGGTGCGTGTTACGTGAGCTTGGCCGTGCTTGGAAACGCAATGAGTATTGAAAGGAACCGGGCCCCGAATTCCGTGAGGATGTAGCAGCGTTTGCAACAGATGAACATGTAGGTTTTTGTTCGATGCTCCATACGAAGTTCAAAGGTCAAAGAAAAAGGTAAGGAAATCTTCAAGCGACAAAGAGCTCATCGTAGTTGTTAGGGATGTAACGATGGCATCATAAGAACTGTCGAGGCCAAGAAGAAGACAAATGACGAATTCTTTGTCCGTAACGATTGTATTAGCAAATGTAAGATTATCCACTAAATTTCGAGCATGATTAATATATTCACGCATAGTTTTTGACCCTTTTTGAAGAGTGCGTAGTTCACAGTGAAGATGATGAATGTGAGCATCAGATTTAGAGGCATATTGAGCTTCAAGAGAGTCCCAGATTTCCTTTGAAGTTGTGAGACGATGAACATGACGAAAAACAGCAGGTGTAAGAGAAGAAAATAACCAACTTACGAGGATTTTATCCCGTTTTTGTCCATGAGAGAAACGCGGGGGAAGGGGCTGCATCGGATTCGGAGATGCTTGGACAGTGGTTTAGTACCGCAACATGACCATCAAGATCGTAACCTTGAAGATACGGTAAAAACTGAGCTCGCCAGAGAGAGTAGTTGGTTTCATCGAGCTTAACTGTGATGATATGGTGAGGTTGAGAGAATAGAACAGAGGACATTACCGAAGATTGAGAAGAAATAGTCGAGTTGATGACAGCGGAAACGGTTGATGATTCAGTTGACATGATGTAGGATCGAAGGTAGCTGATACCAAGTTGAGACTACTTAGATTTAGGTTTAGAACTAGGTTTAAACAAGAAGATAATAAAGGAGAATAGACTAACAGAAACTTTGATTTCAATTGATTATTTCTTGCACACAATTGCCGAACAGAGTTACAACATATATACATAAACTTCCTTGAACTGCAAGGTATAGTGATTTCCTAAAATACATGATTTCCTAAACTGTAACTTCTTGTATTGTAAGGTACCGTGTGTTATTTCACACACGTACCAGAGGTTGGGTTAACACATGGAGGGATATCATTAGATTCCATTAGAATGGAAAGATTTGTCAAATGCTTTTCTTTTCTTTTCTTGCTTGACAGAAAAAAATCATATTAATTAAAAGGAAGAGAAGTGAAGAAGACCTACGTACGTACACTTTAACTGGTTAAAATCTGAAAAACCATCAGTTTCTGCTAGCTAAAAAATATCTCCATATACAGCTTAAATACAGCTCTATCATCATAACACTGAATCGTAAATGTAATCTGATACCAAGGATTATCAAAGAGCAGCGCGTTGTTTTGGTAAGAGTACTAATCAGTTTTTTAGTTTTTCTTTTCTGGTTTTTGTAGGCCTAGACTAGAACAAATTAAAACACTGTACTGATGATCATTAGGGGTAGATTTTAAGGAATGTTAGCGGATCTATTTAGTACTTCAGTGTTAAGACTTAAGTTAACATCTACTTCTTCAATGGTTTGATAGAGTTAGTGTCTTTTACTATTGGTCTTCTTTTCGTTTGTTGTAACATTATTCTTTCCCCAATCTATTCAGAATTTGAATAATTTAAAAAACATTATTCTTGTTTTGGATGCTAGATCTTTGGTTCTAACATGGGCTATAGTGCAGCAGGGATTAAGTTGCACATCTAATTTTCTAGTTCTTTATTTGATTGGGACTCTGTTTTTATGTAACTATGTAGTGCCATTCTCATTTAGACTTAGTTTTGTAGATATGTACATTCTTTGTGGATATATTGCTCATGAATGTTTTCTTACTTTGGTTACAGGCTTGAAATGAACTTCAGAGAAGTTGTGGATATATCTAGTGATGATGAAGGCCCAGCTTATGCCTCGTCTTCTTTCCCTCCTGCTCCAGTTACTCGGCAGTTTTGGAAAGCTGGGATCTACGAGTGTGTACGAGCTCCTGAAGCCGCCGGAGTTCAAAGTATTAACTATCACTTTTTACTTCTGTAATAATGGATTGCATGTGTATTATTTTTCCGCTTCCATGTGACCTATCGTCCGATACACTAAATGAGTGGGTGGTATTACAGATGAGCAGAATCATTTGCGTGTTCATCCCAAGTTTCTGCACTCAAATGCTACTTCACACAAATGGGCTTTTGGGGGTAAGATCACACTTTGTTTCTATTAGCTTATACTTCTTATTTCCAGTTCCTTTTTGACCTACAACCATTTTGTTGCTTTCTTTGTAGCCGTCGCCGAGCTGCTTGATAATGCTGTTGATGAGGTACTTCCTTTTATTTTCATCAAAGAAGTTTGTAAAGTACGTTTTTTTATCCTACTCCGTCCGTTCCACTATTAAATGACCTAGTTCAAGTTTGCACAATTCTTAAGACAACAAATGGAAATGAGTATTTTTAGGTATTTTTTACACTTATACCCTTATGGATAATAACTTGTCAAATTTAAAAAATGATTTATCTCACAAACGACACCATGGATTTTCGTAAACTTTGTATCATTGAAAAGCATTTTAAAACACCTACGTAACGAATATATATAAACATGGATACCAAATTATACATATTTCTATACTAACAATAATCAACAAAATGATAGTTTTAGAAATATCCTCTTTGTTTAATGAAATAGGTCAACTAATAGTGGGACAAAATTTTAAACCAAGAGGCCATCTAATAGTGGGACGGATGAAATATATATTTGTGGGCTAAACAAACCCGTTTTGCATGAGTTGGGCCCTTTTCCTGCATCCTTCCTGTTGACTAGCTTGTCTACCATTAAAATTGGGTTTTCATGATGATGCGTAATTTAGATACGCAATGGATGTACCTTTGTCATGGTTGACAAAATAAAAAATCCTCGCGATGGAAGTCCAGCTTTGCTAATTCAAGGTATGTATTTTTCATCTTCATATTTATGTCAAGACTTATTCCACATTTCTCATTATGTCTTCAAGTCGTCTGAATTGGCATGCTCATGCATAAACCAATATGAAGATGATGGAGGCGGTATGGATCCTGAAGCATTGCGGCGTTGTATGAGCTTTGGTTTCTCAGATAAGAAATTAAATTCCATTGGACAATGTACATATTCTGACACCCATGCAATTATACTACATTGTCTCATTTCTTTACCTTGAAGCATATTTATGAGTCTGCTAGTAACTTTTCAGATGGAAATGGATTCAAGACAAGCTCAATGAGACTCGGGGCAGATGTTTTAGTATTTAGCCGCAAAGACAAGAGGTTTGAATCTAACAACAAACCACCGTCATTTATTTTTGGGATATTTTGATTTTGATGCCTATAAAATGGTATACCTTTGCGTTTGGTGCATAAATTTGTCCAAATTTGAGTTTGGAGCCACTGAATCGATTGACTTTGTTTGACTCGCCCGACCATCCAATTTTAGAGTTAAAAATGTGAAATGACTAATTAAAACTAACTTTTAATATATTTACTAACTCTACCTAAGTTCAATACCATTAACCCTTCCATTAAGAGTTAGTTTTTGATTCATTTACTATGTTGCACTGGACACTTCAAGAAAGATGCCATAACCGTGTCGGACACGTGAACGGACACGACACTTCCCGATATTCGATGGACACGCCACATCACGTGTCGCCTAAAAATTGGTATTGGACACTTTGCGGACACCAATTGGACACTTTCGGACACGTCATAAATGATTTATTTTGGTTTGGAAAATCAAAATAAACTAAATGTAATGCTAATCTATTCTTGTTTTAGTCAAATCTAAGCATATTCATGAAAAACTTTACCATTATTACATTATTATTAATTTTATATAATTAGTAATCAATATTTTAAAAATAAGAGTAATTATTTTGTTGTGTAGATTGTAGTAATATTTCATTTTAATGATGTGAGTAATATATATAACATGTCCCCGTAACCCGTATTTTTGAGATTTGACGTGTCCCCGTAACCGTGTCCCGTGTCCGTGCAACATAGGTCATTTCACATTTTTAACTCTAAATTTGGATGATCAAACGGTCAAACAAAGTCAATCGATTGACTGGGCACCAAACTCAAATTTGGACAAAGTTGGGCACTAAATACAAAGATATACCAATTTATAGGCACGAAACTCACATTTTTATATACCAATATCCCATGAAGCTTCAGAAAAGCTTATCGGTGACCTTCTTTGTGATCAGGACATTAACTCAAAGTGTTGGTCTCCTTTCTTATACCTTTTTAAGAGAAACAGGTCATGACAGAATAGCAGTTCCAATGGTGAGTCTGGGATCAAAGTAATTTTGGTTGATTAGATGTGTTTCTATCCTAATGCATGGCACTGTCTCTATTGGGTTAATGTATATCTCTTAAAGTTGTACTCGATTGAAAATACTTTGCTTAGGTTCTCACATTGAGTTGCTTGCATGTGGTGAAGGTGGATTTTGAGTACAACCAAACTGAACGCAAGTTTGGTCACATAATACGTTCTACGGAGGAGCGTTTTTTGTTTAACCTCTCGATGCTCTTGAAGTGGTCTCCTTATAAAACAAAAGCCGGTTTACTGAACCAAGTAAGTCTCAGACCTCATGTGATCGGCTAAGCATTTTGTTTGTTCGCTACGAGGACTAGTCAAAAATAATTTATGTCTCTTGTTATATACCTTTAGCAATTGCTTCTATATATTATGTTGTTCTTTTTAAGAAAGAAAACTCTGCTGAATTTTCTGAGCAGTTCAATGACATAGGAAAACATGGCACAAAAATTATTATCTATAATCTTTGGTTCACTGATGATGGGGAGATGGAGCTTGATTTCGAGTCAAATGTGAAGGTTTGTTTATTTTGTCGTAACAATGTCCTTTCTTTTCCATTACAGATGTCTCTTCGAATTTTGTTTCCCAAGTTTGAGTACTTGCTTGTTCACAGGATATTCAACTTCCTGGAGCCCCTAAAATATCCAAGAAAGCCAGTTTAAAAGCTCTATGCCAACAGCATCTAGCCAACAAGCTTCGCTATTCACTTCGTGTGAGTCTAAGTTTTGTACTTCACCACTTGATGATGTTAAAACCTGCTTAATATTTTTTCATTTTTATTTCTGTTGGGTAAAATACCTTCGTTACCGATTCTCCAATAATACAACTCGTGTATTATCCACCGATTCGTTACAACTCTTTGTAACACGGTTTTCACTTATGTATTACATCTTGTAATACCAACAACAAAACAAGAAAAGAGTGATAGAAAAGAGATGATCAATCACAAACTTAAACAGAGACTTACTTGGGTGTATTGAGGCGAGTAATCTCTTTGCTTAAGACATTTGATGCCCCGTATATAATGCTGTTACAGATTTAGCGGCACATGTCTCCAACATTCAACAATACCTCGATGTTTTTCGCAAAGACTTCGATAACACCGAACAGCGAACGCGAATGGATGTAGCACAAACTCTTCTTTAACTCTTGAAGACACATGCAAACTCTTAAATTTCTAGTACTAGTTTTATGACTCTAAAAACATATCTTTCAAATGGAGAATATGTGGGGTTTATATAGGTCTATACGTGACTTTTGGAGAAGTCCTTTCATGAAAAGTCACATGCCTTAGTGGAGAGACACATCCCTTGAAAGGGTTTATATGAATAGACACAACCCTTCACAAATTGGTTGTAACTAACTTAATTTCTATTCAAATTTCCAACAATTTCAACACCACAGGAATATTCATCTATGTTATACCTAAGGTTACCTGAGCATTTCAGAATAATTCTGCGTGGACAAGATGTTAAGCGCCGCAATGTTGCTGACGATCTCAAAATTCTTAAGTACATCTCGTACAGACCTCATAGGGGTCCAAATTCAGAGGTTCATTTCATCCTTGGTTTTATGTTTATTCTTATTTGGTTAAGTTGTTTGCTGCTGATTTTGAGGTCTAGCTATACTAAGATCTCTTTTTTCACGATACGTTCTCTTTTTTTTGGTTTACTCACTCAGAGGGTAGTAATTACAATTGGGTTCCTGAAGGATGCCCCAAGTTGAATATCCAAGGATTCTGTGTTTACCACAAGAACAGGCTAATTATGGTACATTTTTCTTACTTCAACCCATCGTGTTTAATTGTTTGACGATATAGTACTAGTATATGATACATATCTTCTGTTCTCTTTTCCTGAACAGCCGTTTTGGAATGTTGTCAGTCAGAATGACAAGGGGAGAGGTGTAGCTGGTAAGAAAACTATGTAAATCATTTACGTCGTATTTCACATTTGAAATCCACTTTTAAAATTTGCTCAATGATCGGTTGTGGTAGGTGCTTTGGAGGTGAATTTTATTCAACCAACTCATAACAAGCAAGAATTCGAGAAAACTGCAATTTTTCAAAGGCTTGAAACCCGCTTGAAAGAAATAACATTGGAGTATTGGTAATCCAGTTGTAGCATCTTCATTGCAGTAGTAGTGTACGGTATATAAGTTTAATAATACATTATGAATTGTGATGTAAGCATTATATATGCATAAGTGTGTTCTACCTGGAATTTCCATAGGGATAAACATTGTGAGTTGATTGGGTACCAACAATGTAAGAAGAAGCCTTCTACCTCGAAATCTCCTCCAGTTTCTGAAACTTTTAATGCGCAGAACTCTGGCAAAAGAGTCGTATGCCTACAAGTGATGATAATCCAGCAGAGCCATCTTCCTATCGACAAAAAGACAAGCAAATTCTGCTGCACATAATGGACTTGACACTGAGCCAGGTGATCAGTGTTAATAATCAACCTATAGCTGAAAATATTATTTGCTGGTGGTGACTGCTTGTAATCATCTATTGAACACGCTAACAGGAATATCTTTGAAGAGGAAGGAACGTGATCACATTACTGAGCCAGAAACCAAAAAAAGCAGGCAAACTTGGCTGGAAATGCAACTAATAGAACACCCCATCGGGAAAAACGGGTACCCCATACGAATCTGTCCAAAGATTTAGTAGATTTTACACTGCAACATAACATATCCAAATCTTCATTGTACTTGCCACAAATTTGGGTGGTTATCTTATTTCTGGTTAACCTTCCTTGGATAACTTGAAAATTGACAATTCTATTGGAACTGTAATTTTAATTCGCTAACCTTTTCATGCTACTTGTAACAGATTGAAAGAGCCAGAAGAATTGCAATGCAAGAAAATGAGAGGCTCCGTGCACGGTAAGTCTTTTTGCTGTAAATTTTGGTCGAAATGATGATATATTGCCATCTGCACGTCGGATAACCAGTCTGCACATGTATCTCCTCATTGCCAGATAACTGTGCACTATCTTTTAGTGATCTGTTCATTCCCCTTTTTCAGGTGCTTGGAGTTCGAGAAGAGTGAGGAAGAACTTAATCTCAAGGTATATTTAGTTTCAACTTCGCTGAACATGGCCTTCCGAACTCCCCTAAACTGCTTTACAACCCGTAAATAAGATCCTTTCTAACATTCACCCTAATTCATCTTGCAGGTAGAGGAGCTTAAAACTGAACTGGAGGAAGTTGACAGTGAGTATTACAAACTGTTGGCTGAATTTGTGGCAATGGGTGGTACTCTGATGGAATGTTTGTAAGTAGTACCAGGGGCAACAGCCCCCCACTGGTGATGCAAGGATTTGTATGTTATTTAATGCCTCTATATTTAAAGGACTCACTGCAGTATTATCCAAACCAAAATGTTGCAACAATGTAGCTAGCCTCAGTGCCAGTGATTGGTTTACTTTGTTTCCTGCATCTGTTTTCTCTACGGCCTATGTGGCTTTTACTAGATTAGGCTCATCCTTAAACGCCTTGGAAAAGTTCCAAATGCAATTTGTTATAGCAAATGCCTCAAGCAAAACCAATATACGAAACATAAATGAAATTATTCACACAAACCACACACAAAAAATGTAAGTGGTTCGATCAATATATGATTTACATTTACTGCAAAGATGACGAAATGATTCCACTATGATCAAACAAGATTACAAGGTAATACCCAGAACCCCTCACCGACCTTCTCAAAATCTATTTCTCTTACAACAAGAGGAAATCATATTCTTATTTCTCTTACAACAAAAGAAAATCAGGTGGTATTTTTGTTACCTCCTAATATTGTCTTTAGGATACAAGGGAACTAAAGAACTCTTGGGCCTGAAACGAAAGTGTAGGTCCAAACAGAATTCAAAGCCTGTATCCAAGGCATACATAACAGAACAAATCTTTACCTTTGACTTGAATACACAACAACTCTTTACCTTTGACTTGAATACTATCAGTATCAGCCATACAATTGGCAATCCAATTGCGCACAAATGGCTACTCCTCCGTTCCTAAATAATATGCTGGTTTCTATAAATAGATGTTTCAAAAAAATAGGGTGGTTTCCTAATTGGGAAAGTCGAATATTCTTTTGGGCCTAGACAACTTTTCTCTTAATTTTTTTGATGACAAGTGTCATGTGGACCATTTCACTTTACTTTTTTGACAAGTGTCATAGGGGACCATTTCCTTCACTTTTTTATTGACAAGTGTCATGAGGACCACTTTCAATGATTAGTTCTCTTAATTTCCTTAATTTTCTAAAAACAAAAACCAAAGATATTAATTAGGAACGGAGGGAGTATTCAATTGCAAGCTTCTTAACTTCATCATTTTCCACAGTCGTCTTTACTCAGCCCTTAAAAGAAACCTATTTTGACACATATAAAAATTTAGAGGTATATTTGGGTCGGCCGACCGAGCGAAGCGAGGGAGGGAGGGAGGACCCTCTATATGGTCACTTTTTTGTAAAATGTAAGTGATCAACAATTCTTCTTGGTGTCGCTTTGGATTCATCTTCAACAAGAGGGATTTAGGGCACCCGGATTCGATTGGATCTACAAGATTTTGGGCAAAATACTCCATTTCATTTAGAGCATCTCTTATTGAAGAAGATAATCATTTTAAATGGTCGGAGTTGATTCTCAAGTTCATACCATCATTCATCACTACTACACTACAAAAATTGGATGTCTTTGCGATTCATGGCTCTTTCTCTTCGCGATGTACTTGTAATTGGTGTCATCATTTGTATTTGGGTTTTGATTATCTTGTATTTTGGTGTTTTTGATAATCTTGTAAGCAATCATGTAATCATCATTTTGGTTTGAATGAATTGAAATGTGATTTCTACAAAAAAAAAAAAAAAAAAAAATGGAAATGGTTCTGGCCGAAAAACCAAAAATGCCCCGCTGAATCAAATTTTTCTTTTTTCCCTGTAGACATTTTTGTAAATAAACCGAAGAGAATAGGTATCGGACATTTTTTAAATAAACCAAAAAGAAAGGGCAAATAGATATTAGATATTTTCGTAAATAAACTAAAGAGGGAGGGCAAATAAATATAAGACCATATACGCTTCTACCATCTTGAGTTCTTCGTTGAGAAGATATTGAATTCAGATTAGACCTCTTAAGAAGAACTCAAATCATTTTGTCCATATATAACACAGTTTTGAAGTTAGTGATAAAAAAAAAAATGTTCCATAGTATAAAACATGCATTGACATCGTCACTACAAAAACAGGTCCTATTAGTGAGGGTTTTTTCTTTGGGGCGTCACAAATAGTCACTATTCGTGAGGGTGTTTTGACCAACCGTAGGAAATAGTACGTTTAGTCAAAGGAGCATTTTCTTTGGTCGGTTCCATGTTTCCGACATGAGTAAAAAAAAAATCCAGAGTACGCCCCGATTTTTCAGCCGTCCGTAAATGGTTCGAGATTTTTTTAATTTTTTTCTTTTTACTCAACCTTATCTATTAGAGAGAAGCAGATCTGGTTTCTTATCTTTTCCATTTTTCTCTCCGCTCATGAAGAGTCGAGGTTTGCTCCGCCTCTTCTCTTACATCTCCTCCATCTCTGCTACCATCTTCATCTCTTCTCTCATTCTTATCTTCTCCATCTCTTCTCTGTTAATGGGTTTTTTTTATTTTGATAATTATTAAGTTTAATTACTTGTTTATCTTTTCGTAGGAACTAAAAGAGGAAACTTTGATTGAACACGAAAGAGAAGAAAAAGGTGATGTTTTTACGGATACGATTAAAGTTTCAATGAGGATCGATGATGGAGATAAAACTCATGAGTCCGAGATTTACAAAAAATGGAATGGAATCGGGGATAGTTGATGGTCATGGTGTCAATCCGTGTGTTGATTCAAACTCAACGAGAGAGGTAAGTTGAATTTAGGGTTTCTCTAATTAACTTTGTTTTTGTGTGAAATTGAGTTTATAGATTGATCAATTAGTGATGGGTTTGTTTTTAATTGAAGTTTGGATAACGTATATGATTTAATTTCGGTTTCTATAATGAATCAATTGTGAATTAGGGTTCATCCAAAATTAGGTTTTTGGTTATAAACTTAGACCAGTGTTTTTGAGTTTGAAAGATATATAAAGAGGAGCTGAAGCTGATATGGTCGATATGTAGTGAATCGTAGTTGTGGCTAGGGATGTGTTGCATGACGGATGGAGTTGTTAATTTTATTGAGCCATGAATGGTGTGAAGTAAGATGTATGTCGTTACTAAGTGCCCTGAGCACACATGTATTTGTAGGCTAGGAAACACATGTTCAAGGTGCTTGTATAAGTCATTAGCATTACATTTTCACTCAATTACTTGATAACATTTATAACTTGGATAATTGTGTTTTTTCTGCGTTTGGAACAGATTGAGCTTCTCTTTTTTTTTTCTTGATCGAGCTTTCGCTGAAAAAGTTAAACTTGCATATGACTGGACAAGTAGCATCACTTTCCTTTCTGCAGGGATGAAATTTCATAGGAGACCACTTGCTATTGTTGCTACTTTCATTACTGCCATTAGCATTGCTTTCCTAAACGATAGATATCATCATGTTTTTCTCTAGTTCTTTCATTTTCGTATATAGAAATCAAACTGGAAGGTAGATGACTTCACTCTTCGAATGGAAGATGAAACATTAGCTGGTCTCTCTAAAGACTCTTAATTTGAGGCATCTATATCTTAAATTACATTGTTTCCTTTCGTCGCAATGGATTTGAGCTTGTTTATGTTTCTACCAGTGCAGACTTGGTGATTTGAATTCGGTGTTGGCCTTTGAGCACTCATGTTGTGTCTAAAGTTCCCACTATTAACTTTAGGATGGATGTATCACATGAATATGATATTCCATCTGTAATTGAGGTAAAATTCTTATTGTTCTTTTTTTTAGTGTTGCACACGTGTGCTATATTACAGAACGAACCTAGTTATTCAAGTTTAGGCTGGTTGATTCATTTGGTGAATACTCGGGTAGTCGGCTCAAAGCACGACCCATCAATTTTTCCCGTTATAGAGCATATGTGAGGACACGGTTGCGAGGTTGAGACAGTTGATAATTTGTTTAAGCCCATATAACACACAGTGGATAACGGGATAATCCCCGTGAGTCCCGCATTCAAGCTTTCAATTCTCCTTATGCTCGTGATGCTTGTTCCAAATTAGAACAGTAGCGCGACTTATGTGGTGTACTTTCTTAATGTAGAATTCTTGTACTGATTAGGAGACATAGTACTGTTGGGAATAAGGAATTTGTGGATAAAACAATTCTAAGGATGATGCTTATTTTACTGCTGCAAAGCAATGTTGCATGGACTTGCTTCATCAACAAAGGTTGGGTCCTTTAGTAATTTTATTTATATATTACTATCATGGGCGGCTTTGTTATTTCTCTTCCTTGCTTTGTCAATAACACGATCTTTTGTTTTTGTTTGTTACCCTTCAAGTATTGCGGAAGCTGCTTGGGAGCACCAACGGTAGATGCACGATCTGCGAACGGGATGGGAGGTAAACATGTTTCAACAGATTGAGTTATATACTAGGTTAGTTGGATTCATGATCTCTTGATGTTTACTATACCTCTTTCCCTTCTTAGTTCATGATTCGAGGATGATTACCAAGATGTCCTCCGACTCGCCTGACCCACACATTTGTTTTCCATCCATGCTCATATTTTGAAATACACAACAGTCAATCTCTTCTTCTTACGGTTATTTTTCGGAAACTGACCTCTCTTGTAGGAAATAAGTCGGCACATTGTGGTAGTACATTATCGAGTTAAAGAAAACATGAATTTTGAATTTTCACATTGTTCTTTGCTGTCTACAACTTTGTCCTAGTTCGATTTTCCCAACTTTAGTTTACTATTTTTTTCTTTTTTGCGGGAATGCCTCTGATAGCAATAATCAACATGTCAGTTGTTGAGATTGATTCGGACGGACTCTGTAAAAAGGTCTTGCTAAACGAACAATGAAGATATACTTGACATTTTGAAGGTAAGACCTTAAGTACAAGTGTTTTTATAGTCCACGATCACAATTTTCTGTCAGCCCATTTGGTCATCTAAGCATCAAAATTTCCATAGGCACGTCGGAACAAAGAAAAAAAGCCGGTTCTGAAAACTAGAGCAATGAATTCATTAGTTGGTACTCGCAAAATTTTACATGTGATCATTCAGGCAAGGCGACAGAGATTAGGGACAAGAAAAGAATACTTTCGGCAGCCTTAATTAATTAAGCCCGTTGTCTCATTATACCACCCAATTTACATTTGGCGGCCTTAATTTTCGCAATGATAATGATTGAAATGGTTTGTATGTTACAGGACATACAAGACTGTTACCCCATCGGCGACGGAGATCGAGAACAGTCCATGAATGAAAGATGTTGGTGTATGGATGGGTGACGATAGGTGCTCATTTTTTTTTTGAATATAAGGGAATGGTATTTTTTTTGTTTTCATGCCATATGGATGGGTGACCGATATATATAGGTGCTACTTCTTTTGAATATAAGGGAATTGGATGATCTTTTTTTTTTTTCATCATGCTATCGAATTGTGTTCGCAGTTTGTCCCAAACTTTACACATGCGTACTTCATGTTTCTAAAACAAAAAATGCATATATGTAAGTTTGAAAGCTTTGTAAGACTTTGTTATATATGAATACAAGTTCAATGGAGAACTATAAAACTTTGTTATATATGAATGCAAGTTTCTATCTAAGATTTATGTTACGAAAATCTAAGAATTGAGAATTCTTCCACTCTAAAATCCGACTCAGGTGGCCGGTTAACGTTAACGGACGGCGGCTGGGAAAATATTAGTGAGGGTCCGTAAACCGTCACAAATACGAAACCGGACTTGGTAGCCGTTCTTGGGAAAAGTTTAGCCGGCGGTGGTAGTAGAGTTGGTGACGGCAAACAACCGCCACGGATAGAAAATATATTAGTGACGGTTGACCAACCGTCACAAAAAGTGAAAACCGTCACCAATAACATTTGTGACGCTACTAGTCTAGACGGTTGGCCGTCCGTCACGAATGAGTATTTGTGACGGTGTATTTGCTATTAGTGACGGTTTTTTCCTATTTGTGACGGTTTATGAACCCTCACTAATAGCACCTGTTTTTGTAGTGCGTCTATCCGAACTGTATTCTTTTCCCTTCTTCTTCTACTCCTTTTTTTTTTTTTTGTATCTCTATGTTATAATTGGCAACCAAATTTTAATATAACATATCTAAAAATTCGTTCCTTGGAATTTTATAAATTTTATCTCGTTGGAAAAGTTTTAAAAAAAATCTATGCAATGAGTACAAACAACAATATCAAATATAGAGTTTTTACATAAAATTCGGGGGTATTTATCATTTTAGGCATAATTTTCGAAAATAAATGTATATATATCATTATGCAAACGGGGAAAATTATGTATTGCCCAATTCTATATTTTTCAATATTAGAAACCCATCAATAAGTTTACATATATCAAAAACCCATAACTAACTATACTCTTAGTTGATTACACTAATATCCTTCTACTAAATTAGGAATTTTTTTATTTATTTATTAAAACTCTAAAATAGTTGAGATAAAATAGCAAATAGATATTATCCTTGCCGAAATTATTGTTTCCTAAAATTACTCTTTACTGGTTATCCAATATCCAAATCCCTTTTTCCAGTAACAAGTACCAGGTTGGGCAGAGATACTATCTCGTAAAGATCTTATCTCCAAGATATGGTTAAGTTTCTACAGGCTCACCACTGGGCAACTTTGTCGGAGACGATGGTAAATCCTTGGTACCTTCCGTGCCGCTGGTGGAATAGGGTGTGGTCACACCATTTTAGTATGGTTTACTCTTTACTGCTTATCTCACCCTAAAATTACTCATTACTGTTTATCTCTCCTATTAAGTTTAGATAAGTCAAAGTTGCCGAACGGAAAACGTGATGGATCAAGTTTTCACTCCAAACACGGGTGAAAAAAATAATTTTCACTCAAAACCCAGGTGAAAAGAAAATATTTTACTCGAAACTACGGTAAAAAATATAAATTTTCATTCAAAACCCAGGTGAAAAAACAATATTGCACTCAAAAATAACGTGAAAACATAAATTTTCATTCGTAACGAACAGTGTGAAAAGTCCATTTTTCATTTGAAATAATGTGAAAGATGTAAAATCTGATAACATGATAAAATCACAAATTTCATTCCAACTCCATAACTACTGGTTGGTATCTCACCTTCCCTCTCTATTTATGGCTGGTAGTTATAGACTTTCAGTATAGTAATCTCTTTATAGTTTCCCTCTCATGCGCATGATGGCTGTGAGAATCATAGCAATCAGGGCAGTTCTTCATATAATGGAAGCTTCTATAGCATATAAAAGTACCATGGCATCATCTTAATTGTTCTAAAAAATAGATTTACTAATAAATCAATTAAAGATACTAAAAACGAAAAGGTTGCATTCGACTTCTTATTGGCAATTAATATTAAGAAGTCCAACAATAGACTTTCTTGGGATGAAAGAAATAAAGAAAGAAATAAAAGCTTCTTTGAAAAATAAAATAAAAAACGAAGTAAGAATGGAAGAGGAAGAAGCTTACCCATTAACTAAAACTGGAAATTATGTTGATGGACCGTTAAATAACCCGCGAGATTGGGATATATCTAATAAGACAAAATCTGGTCATTATGAAGTAAAACCAAGCCACCCCTTAACCTTATATTTTCTAAATGGCTAATATGCTCTTTTTTAATTAACCTAAAATTCTGATTAGGTTAATTAATTGAGTTTAGATTAAAATTTTGAAATTATGAATTCGAGAGATTAAACCTTTTATCTGTCTTATAAGTTCGATTTCGATCAAAAATTTTAGTTTTGAAAATATGAAAGGTCGACGGGGTCCAGGGTTTGAATAAGGTGTCGACTAAGATCCGTCGGCAGTGTTCAAGTTTGAATAGGATGCCGACAAAGTCTAGCCGTAGCATGGTCCGCGGATGAATAACACGCCGACAATTTTCAAGCGGAAGGGTCTTTAAATGAATAATATGTCGACTATCTTGGGTCGTGTGATCTAACGGTCGGCATGTAAATATTTCCTACCATGCGCTATAATGTAGTCGGCATGCACATAATTTCAAACACCGCCGGGTGACATAGTCGGCATGCTAATGATTTATAACATTGTCGGCCAGAAGTTATACCTAACGAAAAACGAGAATATGGGAAGATGCAATTCACTTTATTCATGCAATTTTGGTTACTACATTGATTGAAACATTAAATACAACTCCTTGTCGACGGAAAAACGAATGCACTTAGCATGTGCATCAAGCCTTTGAACCCCTAGGCGACCCTAGTGGACGAGTTATAATCTCGCGAGGTTTACATAGAGGTCTACCCACAAAACCTATACAAAAACTTAAAGCCATTAATCTTCCTCCTCCGAAGACGATACAGCATCCAAGTAATCTGGGTTATCCTCCGGGATTCTTTCTCCCAAGAAGTGATAGCTTGCATCGAACGCGAATGCTTCCCCCTTTTCCTCCAAGTAGCGCGCTTTCACGACTTCGTGCTACAAAAACACAAAAACAAACTTAGATTTGTTAGTGCTATATCATTGGAAGATAAAACAACATGGTTTACGTAAAAAAAACCACAAAATTGCTTACAAATTGTGCAATGGACAAGGTGAAGTGGAGAGCGTTAAAAATCCGAGGTTGGAGAGCTAAAAAAGAAAGTATCGCGTTTTCGATGACAAGGTGCCTATCGTGCACTTGTTGAACACTTCTTGTATTAGGATTCCCAAACTCTTGGCTAAATTTGTTGTGTACCCTAGCCCCAAAGGTTGTGGAATCCACCCTTTTGGAGGAATGGATTGGTCTTCATCTGGGTGTCGTCGAATCACTTGGGTTAGATGGTGGTTGAATCATTACCTGACGATCTTGAGCGTTCCGACATGACGTATGCCCCTCGATGTGTTGAAGTCAAAGAGTTTTTCACCAACACGAGGAGGTCTTGAAAGAGGACTAAGAGCTTTCGTTTGCTTTCTTCTTTGCCTTTTGCAACCCGAACAAGAACGAATAATAAAAAAAAAATATAGGTCGGAAGGGGCTGCGTCAACTACAACCAACCCTGGAACAACGGCGGAAGGTTCGACTAAAACATATATGCTGGCTAAACAATAGCGGCGGGCTATCATTCAAATAACTCCGCCGTCTTATAACAAATATGACACAAGGATTTTTCACATTCAATTCGGCAAGGTCTATTACCCATACATTCTCGAGCTAACATACAACAAAATGGTTTTGAGAAAATACCATTCGACTTTCATACTTGAAGGCATCGGGAGACGCAACAAAAAAATTGAACACGGGCCGGCAAGGTAAAGTTCTAACCACCCGCTAACAAAAACAACGAGCAAGCAGGCAAGTGCTTCAACCTAATACCTTGCCGGCCATGCAAGTAGCGACTATAGATACTAAACGTAGGCAAGTTCTTCAACCTAATAGCTTGCGGCCAACCCTAAATATGAAATGTCGACGGGATCGATAGCATTATACCATGCTTGGCCAAATAGCTGCATTCAAACATTCGATTTATCTAACCTAATTTGACATGTAAACATGAAATTGAAATGCGAGTGAGTTTAAGTAGGCCCTTACTTTATTAATCGCACCATTTCTCGTGTTTGATGACTGCAAATTTTCCTTCTTCAACCGTTTTTTCTTCACTTTCTTTTGAACCAAACTTGCAATTCCAGGGTTATACTCATTGGTTTTCGATTAGCGTCTTTCATACGACTTGCTCTAGGTCGTGGCGGATCCATTTTGAAGATTAATCGGAACTTTTGAATCGATGATTACGACGAATTAATCGACGAGTTTCGGTGGTGGGGGATGGAGGAGCCGGTAATGTGTTTGAGGAGGAGAAGAAGAAGAGAAGAAGATGAAATGAAGAGAATGAAAACTGATTTAGGGTAGTAATTAGAGTTATAATTGGAAAGGTAGTTTTGTAACTTTACCCATTAGGCCTCCCCTTGCCCTTAAAAAGAGTCCACTTAAATTGGGTATACCCCAATCTCGCCAGGTTAAATAAGGTAACTAATTGACCCGTAAATCATTTTTGTTAATAAATCGTAATTTATAAAGGTTAATTTAGTCCCACATAAAATGTGAAATCTAAATTCGATCTAAAACTATTAATCTTAACAGTACATTTGTATTTTGGAGTTCTGAGATATATACCATCTTAATGATGGGTTCCTCATAAATTTCCACTTATGCAAACCACCACAAAGTATATACATAATACTTTATATAGCAATATTTTGGTTTATACATCAACTAATTTTACATTGCAACTAATAAAACGATGTATTCCACCGTTTCAAGAAAAGTGATACTTTCACTTTAGGCACAATTCTCGAAAAATTGAATGCGTAGACATATGAAAACCGCCACAAAGTATACATAAAGGATGCATAACACATTATGCAGCCATATTTTGGTTTATGGATAGACTAATTTTCTGTTTCAGGAAAAGTGATACTTTCACTTTAATTTGGCATATTTTTAGGCTAAAATGAAACTATGGAAGTATCTCTTTTTCTGAAACAGTGGTAGTATATGCTTAAAAATATCATTCCAAAAAAAAATGCATAACGAATTATAGAGCCACCACAAATGATGCATAACAGTTTATACAATCGTATTTTTGGTTCATGCATCCACTAATTTGGTTATGCAACTATTAGAATGATGTATATTCCTCAAAAATATTATCCCGACAAAAAAGTGGATGTATAACGCACTATGCAATCGGTGTTGTTTCGTTTTTCTTCGATTGGCCCTCCCCACCGTGGCAGCGATATTCTAGTAAATAAAGACAGAATAGGATCACTAGGCAGGAATCCTAAAAGCCTCGCATCTATATATTATTTTAATGACAAATTTTTTCTTATTTCTATTTTTTTAAAAGAATTTTTGTTATATTTTTTAAAAAATTTTATATCTAAAACATTTAGGTCGGCTGACAAGTTAATTATCAGCCGAACTTCACTATGTAACTGCCAAATTTAGGTTCGGCTAAAAATAAGACAGCCGGAACTTACTGTTTTTCTTCATAAAGTGACGTTCGATTATCATTTTTGTGTCTAATTATCATCCGAACTGTTCATCAGCACCTTTAGAATGAAAAAATGAGCAGTTCGGCTGATAATTCTTTTCTGCTTCAACTTCCTATTCTTCTTCATTCATTCTCGGATTAGAAGAACGATAAGAACCACTACATTTAGTTGAAGACGACAAAAATTGAGCTCGGGTTAGTGATCGCTTTGAAGGAAGAAGGGAAGACAGAAAAGAAAGAAAGAAATATAAAAAGTAAATTAAAAAAGTAAATTATAAATTAATTGAGGGTAAATAAGTAAATTACTTATCCAATGATACTTTATAAACACACCTAGCGAGGAAAATCATTTGATATGCCTCGAAATTTTGATATATGCCTCAAAACACGCTTTCCTTAAAGGGCTCTCAACACTTGTGGACACCAGCCAATTAAGTTAATATAATGGTTGTATAGTAGGTACAGAAAATATACTCGCCACGTGTAGGATTACGAAGAGGAGATTAACGGTCAAATCTCGTTCTAAGGATATTATCATCGAGAATTCGAGATAAGCATTTATTAAGATGCTTAAAGGGTCCAATCATTTGTCAAGACCTTTAATGAAAATGGAGTTCTACGAAGTGATAGTCACGAAGAGAAGAAATAACGGAGTAGTAACTTAAGGCAAACTCTAAGAGACCCCGGGCGAGAAAGGTAATTCGTTAAAAGATTTAAACAAAGATTATCGAAGCGAAGAGATGAAGTCTCCAATGAAAGAAGATTATTGGGCAAGAAATGGGGACAGGTTATGCAGACAAGAAGCCAGAAGTTATCGGCAAATATACTAGCATCTTTTGTAATGAATATTGGAGTAGCGAATTAAAAGGTAAAATCATGTGAATTGTGTGACTATTAACGAAGTAGTCCTGAGTTGTAATCCACTTTATTAGACGTGTATAAAAGGGAGCCTTAGGGCATCGTAATAGAGGTTGGATAATTTTGTAAGGAGAGAGTTGTATTGTGAGAATAAATATAGAAAATAAGTTAGGGTTTGAGCCCACTAGTGGAAAATGGGTGTTCACCCACATCGAGACCCCGTAACTTGAAGTTGGGCCGCTGACCTGTAATAGCGGTCTCTGATATAATAAAAAACCGGAAAAATTCTGGGAGCTTAATTAGCTGTCTCTGAATTACAAAATTCATTTACCATTTTACCCCTCCTGGAGCTCCGATTCAGAGACCCCCAGGCGTGAGCTGCAGTTCTGATAGTTTAGTTGAGCGGGATATTTGCCGACATTTTCCACGGTCAAGATCTTTCTAACCTATGAACGGCTGGATTACAACTTCGTTTTTATCGATCTTATATCATTCCCTTCTCTCTCTCTCTTCACTTCTCCTTCCCCTCGCATTTCTCTCTCTCTCTTCACATCTCCTTCCCTAACCTAGCCGCAGCAGAAAAACTCATCTCTGAAACCTCTCACCATGAATCAGAAATCCACCATTAAGTTTATCTAATTACCGAATAGAAACTCGATTAACCGTCTATATTTGTGAATTTAGTGCTTTTATGGTTTGATTTTCTAAGCAAAATCAGGTACAGTAATTGGGGTTTGAATTTGAGTTTTGAAATTTTTTATTTTCTTTTAACTTGTTTTGCAATTTGTTCGATTATCTTCATTGGGTTCTAATTATTTATCGTTTTTTTTGTTGATTTCAGTTTGATCTCTTAGTCAGGGTTTGAGTTTGTTCATCAGGTACATGTAGGTTTCAATTTGAGTTTTAATTTGTTTAATTTCTTTTAATTGGAGTAGCTTTTTGGTTGATTATCTCCAGTGGGTTCTAATTATTTAACGTTTTTTTGTTGATTTCAGTTTCATCTCTGAGTTAGGTTTTGGGTTTGTTCATCAGGTACAGGTAGGCTTCAATTTGATTTTGAGTTTTTTTAATTTTTCTTTTAACTGGAGTAGCTTTTTGGTTGATTATCTTCAGTGGGTTCTAAATATTTATCATTTTTTTTGTTGATTTCAGTTTGATCTTCAACAGCTTAAGTTGCAGGAAGATCTTCAAAGATATAATTTTTTTTAATCCCCTTTGCTTCTATCCTCCTTTTGTACAGCGACAAAAAAAAATAAAAAAATAAAAAAATCCTCCCTCTCTTTAACATAACAGTTGAATAATTTGAAAATCTAAGTTTCTTGTTGAACTTGAGCTTTGGATAGGTGAAACGGTGAAAACCGTTTGTTTTTAAACCGTAAGAATCAAAGAAAGGGGTGAAACTATTTATGCAGCGGTTTCTTTTTTCTTTTTTCTTTTATTATATCATATTAAGCTTGAGCTTTGAAATTTACTCTCCAAAACTGAAATTTGAATATTGCCAACAGGGTTCAAGCTAATTCAAGGTGTTGACTTTGATCTATTAGAGGAAATTCCTAACAACGCTTTTCGTTTTCAGTCTTGGTTCATTGCTGTAAGCCAAATCATTTATAGTTTTGTTTTGTTTGTCTCTCATTGAACACATATATTCTGTTTGTTAAATGTTCCTAAAACCCATCGTTCTTCTCCTACAGTATTAGCAAAATGTTGCATAATTTACGCGTTTCTTTGTTAACATGCTTTTGAAATAATTATGCAGTTAACTTGTTCGATAAAATGCTACAATGACTTGCAGGGACAGTCATGAATTCTTTTTCCACAAAGCGAAGGCAACAAATGTTGCCCCATTCTAATCTTTGTTTTTGATAAAAATGTGAAATTCATATCAGATTTCATCGTATCTAGTAGACATATTAAGAACAACACACTAGTTCCTTAGTTTTCCAAGTTTTAGGACAAAAATATCTATGTAACAATTGATTCAAGGAGCACAGGGGTGCCTAGTTTGAAACTATTAACTCATTGGATAGACGAAACACATCACATTTCACAAAAGTATCTCTAGTATTGTAGGGATAAATAAAATGATAGAATGCCCGATGCTTTATAAATATAATGATAATATTTGCATAACTTGCAAGTGATAATCATTTTGGGCATGTGTACACGTGAGAAGGGTATAGAACTGCGCTTTTAAGAAAGTGGACAGAGGATACTCTTGTGGTTGTCATTGCCCAGATAGTCCATTTGGACCAAAAGTGATAATGTCACTTTAGAAGATATAATACAGTTAAGGTGCTAAATGAACAGTCAAGGAAGAATGAGATACAAATGTTCTGGGTAGTTTATCATTTATGCTCTTGGATTAGGATGTTTTGGAGTACTGGGAAGTTTTCTTGATCCCAAAACAACATTTAGGTTCATGTATGCAAGTGTACACGTCCATTTAAATATGCACGTCCATTTCGTTGTCGCCCCCCCCCCCCCCCGCCGCTCGCGATAATCTAGTTTATCTTTTTTTTGTTGGTTTCAGTTTCATCTCTGAGTTAAGGTTAGAGTTTGTTCATCAGGTACAGGTAGGCTTCAATTTGATTTTGATTTTTTTTTAATTTCTTTTAACTAGAGTAGCTTTTGGTTGATTATCTTCAGTGGGTTCTAAATATTTATCATTTTTTTTGTTGATTTCAGTTTGATCTTCAACAGCTTAAGTTGCAGGAAGATCTTCACAGGTATAATGATTTTGGTCTCCAATCTATTATATTTTTGCAAGGATAAACTATGAATCACCCCATCTAAAGCCTGCCTAAAATGGTGTTGTATGGGAACAACCACCAACCTGTACCTACATATATAACCCCTTCAAAACTTATTCTAATCAATTTTAAGAAGAAATCGGCATTAAGGCAGGTTGCTAACCTCTGACTTTGCCCTCAGTCTGAATAGCTGTCACAATTGCATGAAATGGTGCTTGTCCGTCAACAGACCATTGAGTCTGACTTATATGTTCAATTAAGGTCCTTGGTGGAGCTTAATTGCTGTAATAATCTCTAACTTCAGCATTACTTTTAGCTCTTAACTTTATGCTCCAATTGCCACAATTATTGATTTAGGCATGGAAGTCTAAGATGTAAATTCATGTTGTTAGTTGCAAATATGATGACTAAACTGGTATTGGGAACATACCAGAATGTAAAAATATATACATCTCCTGTCATCTCCTTCTGCTTACTTGTATTGGACATTTTTCTTATAGCTCCACTTAAATTTAAGAAATGTAAAATTCTTCCTGTAATAGCTGAAGTTAGTCGGATTTGTTTGTTTAATCCAAGTTGACTAAGATTTTGTGTTATGTTGTCATGTATACAGATATGAGAATTCATGTTGGAGGTACCAGCCGATTCGTTCTGCAAGTACTAGGTCGCCAAGTACTACTCCTACCTCAAATGAAGTTAACTGGCCGAGGGTTTGCTCGATTCACAGGGCTCCCCATCAACTGTTGGAGATGATGAGTATTGGAATGGAGAAGCTCAGGTAAGGTTTCATATGTCTCTTCCTATTAGATTCCATATTTGTTATGTTAGCTCTTTTACTTTCGTTTTAATTTCATTTTGTACAATTGGTTATCTTTCAAGGGGTCAAGAAATGGGGATACAAGTGAATGAACTTGCCCGTGGAAATCATGTAGATCCCCCTGCGCACATGTGAGTTGACAACATACCCTGAACATCCCTTAGTGATTTGATTTTGCTACTTATTTGGGTCAGATAGCATGCCAAAGCTTGGGTTATAGAGATGTGTCCCCCCATCACCGTGCGATTCGTAGTCGCCTTCGTTAAAACTTGGTGTGTTACTTGAATGTAGATGCCTCTTAATACAGTAGGAAAATTGTCTAGCACTGATGATACCCATTACTTGAGTTTAAAACTCATTGGTACTTCAGTGAATATTGACTCATCAAAAATCAAATGAACTAAAATCTGGTCTTGTCAAATTTAGGTTGCATGAGTATCTTATGCACTGATAAAGCTTGTAGGTGAGTTTGCAGCATCCCTTTGAGCACTTTTCTTTCAGCAATGCTGGTTGTCTTGCCTTAAACTTGCTGTCTAGGCTTATTCGTCTGTATACCACTATGTGACCGTGTAATATGAACTGAACCAAGTCATTGTGTTGTTGATTTGCTTTGTGATAGGTGTGAAATACACCGTATTTAATATCTAGTATTTATGCTTTCTTTGCGAGTTTTCTTGTAAATTATGTATCGTATGTGTGCTTTTGAGTTTATTAGGTGCAATGGAGTCATTTTGGAGCAAAAGACCAATTGGAACTCGTTCAAATATAAGATTTCTACTTTTCATTGTGTAGAGGGCGAAAGATGAAGACAATGGCGAAAGAACGGAGTCATTCGGAGCTTGTATGAAGAAGTTATGGGCAAAAAGAAAAAATTGGAATGGTAAACCGGTCATTTCATCGGCTAATACTAATGAGAGCCCAGCCACATGTTAAAGGGTAGCCAGATTTTGGTTAAAAGGGAAGTGCTATTGAGAGCCTAGCTAAGGATAAGGGGTAGCCATGAGATTCGCTAAAGACAGTTATTGTTCGTTAGGGCACCTCTTCTTTATAACATTAGGTCGAGACTACACACCCGATGATGAACTTGAGTTTTAGTTACGTTTGAGCTGCAAAGTGGTTCACGCCCATGTAGGTTCGGTCAGATGGCTAGTTGAGATACGATCGAAATTGAAAAGCTATGCGACATACGGAGAGGGAGGTGTAAGCATTGCGAAAGCGAGATGGGTTCGATTGTGGTGGTCGATGAAGGGGTTTGTGGCTGATAGTTGCGGTGATGAAGATGATGGTTGTGATCGATTAGTTTTACGGATATAGCGAGATCAACGACTTCCTTAGAAACCGACAAAGAGAAGGAGAAATGGGCGAGAGTTTTGGGTTCGTGTGATAGTTAGAACACAGAAATTCAAGCGTGAAATACTGAGGAAGAAACACAAAGCTGTTGCCATTGTTTTGAATGTATGGTGGGTGATTGAGAGTGAAATTGAAGTTACTAAATGAATGGATGAATGGGTTTTGTATGAAATTAATTGCAATGCGAGGGAAGGAGATAGAATGTTCATCGTAATCGTTTGAGTGTGAAGCATCAACAAAACTTGGCACTAGGTGTTTGATAAAATTCTGAACATTGATTCTCCTTTATCGAGGTTTTGCTATGGCTAAATCATGGGAGAAATTATGGTTGAGATGTTTTCACGACTAATAGCAACATGGTGCGATGCGGAGTGGGTGTTGTTGTTATGGTTTAAGATGCGGGTGATGGGGTGGAAGTGAAGTGGGCGTGAGATGCATTGTCTGAGTCTGAGGCTGAGTTGCCCGGTCAAGTTAGGTTCGGGTGAAAAATGGCGGAGTAAGCTTGCGAAGTGGGCGAAAGTGTGATGCAAGGATGCGAAGATGGTTTCTTTGGTGGACAAGGTGTTGGAGCTGCGAGAGGATGGTGATTGATGTGCAAGTAGTTTGCGAGCTTCCATTACGCCGGGAAGAGAAGCAATGAGGCTAAGATGAAATGACTTAAGATGGAGTTCTTTGGTCATGATAATGCGGTGTTGCGATCGAGTCGAGCACGGTGTCTAGGCTGGAGATTGCGGGGATGTTGCCATAAAGCTGCGGGGAAAGAGAATATAAGCGATTCTTTGTATGCGAGTAGTGTGCTAGGTAGATGGTGAGGTGATGGTGATGGCGAGATAATGGAGTCCAGTGGCATTGCGGGGATCTTTGTGTTGCGGTTGTGCGGGAAGTTCGAATCTTTGGGAGCAGGCAATGCATTGCGGTCTGGAGAATTAAAGGTTGCATTCTTTGAGTTGTCTTTGCTAGATTAGGCTGGTGTTAGATGCTAAGGAAAAATGCGGCGGGTGGTGCATGGTCGTCAGTGGCTCCTCGGTGGGTAACCTTAGATGGGTATGGCCCCACAGTTTGCAAGAACGGGGTGGTAAATATGGTGGTACTCGAAAGGCCTCATCCTGACACACGAAAGAGTTGAGACTTGATAAAAGGACGAGATGCATATATGGGTGGAGGGTCTTACTCGAAGTCACATTCTAGTGTGACTCCCAATCTCAACCTATTTGCCATTTGCTCCCATCGAGATCAACTACTACCCTATGCCATCGGTGGTTACGTGCTCCAAATGATGAAGCTACAGTGCTGATGCTGTTCGCAGAAGCAACCTGAGTTTGAAATGCAAGGAGGTTTGGAGCTGTAGTTTTGATCTGAGGTGTTGTTAATGGTTTGTCTTGAAATGTGCAATTAAAGAATTTGAATTGAGCTAAGAAAAGGAATGAAGGCTGATAATGATAGGGTGATGAATAGATGAGCTTTCTTGTTGATATTAAAAACTGGAGGATTGAATGGAGCGTGGCTATGATTCATGAGCACGGCGAGAGATCAATAGAACGTGTTCTTTGCCATGGTAACGTGGTGATGGCGTGTTGATCCGTGATCGGGTTCGAGATGTTGTGAAAGAGGCACAGGTCGAGTTGGCGGTGATGATGGTCTCGTGTATGATTGCGGGGAAGGCCTTGTGTTGTCATTGCGGGCGAGAATGATAGAATGAGAGTTTGCTTGAACAAAATTGTGCGAAAGTGCTTAGAATGGTGAGCGGTGGAACTAGTTTCGGTTGTCGGATTTCTAACCGAGAGTGGGGATCGTAATGTTTCAATGAATCATGAAGGGGTATGAGTCGGATGCAAAGAATTGATGGCCAGGACATATGAGCTACGGACCACGCTTTTGGGTGCGTTTCGCAAAAAGAGAAAGAAGTGGTTTGGATGATTTTTGTGAGTGTTTGAAATGCGGAGAAGGGAAGATGAGCTTCGGGAGTATGCACTAGCTAGTGACTATTTCTGGAAGAGAGAACTGGCACGAGATAATTTCCGTGGCGGATTCCGGCGACGGTGGCCGGATTCAGCGATGACGTCGGCAATGGCGACCCGGTTTTAACCCAAAATTTCCGAGAGACCTATTTCTCACACATGGGCACAGTGGACGAATTTGAGACGGGTTTGGAAGACTTGACCTACTTTTGGGTATCCTTTTGGGAGAGGCATATAAAAGAGAATTTTTCTCTAAACCTAGATATCTTTTAATATCTTTGATCTATTATTCTTTTTCCTCACTACTACTTTGTTCTAGGGTTTACAAACATGATAGGGTTTCTTTTTCTTCTTGTGATGAACTCCTTGAATATGAGTACCTAAGTTTATTATTGGTTATGGAATAGTTGGATTTCACAAAGCATGTTTCTTTGTTCAATATATTATTTTTGTCTCATATTTATAGTTTGCAATTATATGAAAATATTGTTTTATGATTGATTGATTGTTTTGTCAAGTTTACAAATTGGTAGAACTTCTAATCACATCTATTGCTAGTTTAGGGTTTATTATACGTAAAAAGTGATATTCCTTGAATACAAGTAGCATAATATGATTATAGTTTGTAGTGATATATTCTTATGATCATATGTGAACCGTAACCTTTGTTAAATCGGATTGTGCGCTTTCCACGTTCGATTGCTTTGATTGGCTTTGATTCATAGAACTTAATGCATCTAGGGAATTAAACTTGATTAGTGCTTTTACACGTTAGGTTGTTCCTTTAGATAGAATTCATATTCGCATCTTTTAATGTGTTTGTTGATGACATGAGGAGATTTGGGGATATACTTGCAATCAAGGTATTCTAGGGCCTTTGATAAAAGTTGAGATTAAAAATCAATTCTAGTTATTGTGAAAAGCATGTTTGTGAATGAAAACGAGATCCATGACCAATATCTTCTTATCCTTGATTTTATTTGTTTACCTTTATTGTTTGCTTTTATTTAGTTTTAATTTCATAAAAATCACAAAACTACTCTGTTAATTATAGGGAACCTAAACAATTTGACAACCCTAGACCTCTGCGGGATCGATCCTTTCTTGCCCTTGCTATATTTATATTTTGAGTAGTAAGAAAGTGTAATTTATTTTTGACGCTTACGACCGCGATCACTTTGCAGGAACGACGTTCTTTGCCCTATGTGAACTAGGGAGACAGCACATGGATGCTCTACTTGATATCATTTATAAAGTATTGGCTAAGTTCATCGTTATCGGAGGAACTTATCGTTTTTTTGGAAATCAATTTGTTTTTAGCTTATTGTCTATTAGGTTAGCATCTTGTTGTTTGAACTTACTAGCTAGCTAACTAGCTTGGACATGTATTGTCTTGAACCAGAATTTCATCTTTTTGTGTAATTTTAAACCTAATAGATATAAAATGAATGAATGTGGAATTCTCAAATTTGAGTTTGTTTAAATTTGAATTGGTTTCATTTGAGTTTAATTTGAGCTCCACTAGACTTGACTTGACTTTTGAGCTCCATTTGACTTTTCCTTGACTTTGACTTGTAGTTGACTTTGAGTTCCATTTGACTTGACTTTGACTTGAGTTCCATTTGACTTGACTTGACTTTGAGGCAGTCAGTTATTTCGATTTAGCCATTCGAGTTTAGTGAATCAATCTATATTGTTTTTTTATATTATAATTTAAATACGAGACTACGTGCATGGGTGCATCCTCCGTTACCCTTAAAAGAAGTCGTTATTTTGAGACCCACGGCTAAGGGTTGTACGAAATAGCGGCGCTTTATCGAGACCCTAACGAGACGGTTGAAAATGGTCGTATATCTCGTATATATGACTTGTCTGACGATCCTTGGAACTTGTTTTTCCACTAGTGTGCCGTAAGAGCATACTTAAGCTATTTATTCATAATAATAATTCTCATTTTCATAATATCTTAGATTCTTTCCTTGTTATATCATTTCGGGTGTCTTTGTAAAATTGCGGTTACATTATGGCGTCCAGAAACAGGGATTTGAAAGAGAGTTTACTCTCATCTGAAATCCTTGAAGGAGAATCGATTTAAGCTCACAATATTATGGTTTAGAGGTACACTGTTTGTTTTTAATTTTATTGGTTTTCTTTGTGAGAGTTTGATTTCAAGTAATCTTTGTTTGAGTTTTCAAAAGTTTCAAATAAAAATTCATCCTTTGGTTTTGAGATCTAGAGTATAGTAAGATCTCTGTGGTATTTTGAAAGTTTTATAGTGGTTTTCATTATTAAGAGGTGACGGATTTGTGAAAAGGAATTTATTCGAGGTATTACAAGCAATTTTGTTACCTTGCTTTTCATTATTTGAAGTTTTAAAAATAACTCAATGAGTTGAGTAACTTGGAGGTGGTATTATATATCATAGTCGGTCGAAGGCTATAATTTCAATCATTAGATGGCAAAAGCTGTAGAGAGAGCTTAGCATGTAACAGCTTTAAGAAGGAGTAGACGAATGGACGAAAGGAGAATCGGAAGAACAACAACATGAACCCCAATGGAAGGAAGAGTAGGAACGAATGTTGCCGAAACTTCGGCAGCAGGAGAGAGGCGTACTTTAATTCCACCAGCGAATGATAACCATAATGATGACGTGTACCGAGAAGGAATAGTTCATACTACTGATACTGAAACAGCAGAGGATGAAGAACCAACTCAACATGGAGCGGAGAAAAATATTAATGAAGAGAATATGACACTTGAACAGATGAGAGGGAAACACTTCGCCAAGAAATAGAAAGAGAACAAGATGTGGTTGACTAGCGAACAAGACTTGCCAGACAAAACGTGAAATTACGAGGGTACAACAACCACACCCAACAGTTCGTTTGGCAATCTGAGAGGACTTACTCCAATATACTTTCTAGAGAAACAACTAGACGATCGATTCAATCTAGAAAAAGTATATCAAAGAATTTATATCTTTGTTTCATAATGTAATCAACAAATCAAATGAGATAGAAATCCGCGAGCACGATTATTATGTGAAACAACTTGAATGGTACCAAAGACCAATGTTCAAGTGTCAATCAATTTAAATCAACAACCAAAGGTTGGATTATCTAATTGATTGATCTTAACGCACAACACAGTGATATTTCAATTATATAACAAAATATAATGCGGAAAAGAAATAACGTTGAGACTCGAGAATTTTGTTAACGAGGAAAACCGCAAATGCGAGAAAAATCCGGGACCTAGTCAGTTTGAACACCACACTGTATAAAGCCGCACTGAGACACTAGCCTACTAGCAATGAACCGTCTTGGACTGTAGTTGAACCCCAATTAATCTCACACTAATTCAAGGTACAAGTTGCGTTATTTAGGTCTCTGATCAATGGGATACTACGCACTTGATTCCCCTAAGGCGATCTCACCCACAACTAAGAGTTGCTACCACCCAAAGTCGAAGACTTGATAAAAAAATCATCTCTCACCTGAGAAAAGTCTATAAAATGAATAAATCTGTCTCCCACAAAAATACCCAAGAGTTTTTGTTACGTCTTTTGATAAATCAAGGTGAACGGGAACCAATTGATAACATTCCCGAAGAACAACCTAGTATTATCAATCACCTCATAATAATCTAAATCGTATGATGGCGAAACTAGATATTATGGAATCACAAACGATGAGACGAAGGTGTTTGTGATTACTTTTTATCTTGCCTATCGGAGATTAAATCTCGAAACAAATCTTAGAGAAAATAGTACTCAAACGATAGAATCGGGCAAGATCGAACACGCAACTACAAAGAAAATAGTTGGGTGCGGCTTCCAATCCCAATGAATTCTTTGAAGTCGTTAACCTACGGGGTCTCGATAGAAACCTAAGGTTAAAGGAGAATCGACTCTAGTTGATGCAACTAGTAACACACGGGAGGTGTGGGGATTAGGTTTCCGGTTGCTAAAGTTCTCCTTTATATAGTTTTCAAATTAGGGTTTGCAATCCAAGTTACCTTGGTAACAAAGCATTCAATATTCACCATTAGATGAAAAACCATTGAACCAAGCTAATATCTTTCAACCGTTAGATCCAATTTAGCTTGTTACACACGGATGAAATGTAACCTCATTTAGGTTTATGTAGTACCTAATCGTGTACACCATGTTGGCTCAATAATAGTTAACAGAAGTTAGCCATATGATTACACTCATATCAACCTATTAATTTATGGGTGAAAACTATTCCTGCCGGTTTTGGTAATTTGGGGTGTGTGGATGAGGAATGAATCTAAACCCTAAACAAATGCACTGGCGGTGAGTGCTTGTAGATTCGGAAATCAATGTGCAAGTCCGGCCTAAACCAAGAAATTGCCGTTCCGGACTTGTTTCGGTCACAAAGTGAAGGAGATGGGGTTGATCTTAGGAGGAAGCGAAGGGTGTTGAGATTGTGAAGGTGTTGGCTTGCTTATGACTTGTAACGAAAGGCTGAACCGGCTTACGGGATGCAAGCTATCGATTCGGTGTTTTGTATTAACACTTGGTTTGTTTTTTGTCTGGACTTGCTCTTGTTGGTGGAAATAGAGAGGAGAACCTATTTATAAAAGTCATTGAGCCTTATTCACGTCTCTCGTGGGAAGTGGAGGAATTAGAGTGATGGAGTAGTGGAGTTGTGTGTCGGTGCTACCACGATCAGTCTTGCCCACTTCTCATCGTCATCAGCTAACGTCCCATAACTTCCTAACACGTTCTTGTGATGGCGCGTTGCACGCCGTTGTAAACATGGACCAATACCCATATGTATCCCGGTTTGTGACATGATTGATGTGCGGAATATGTGGATCGTGGATCCACGAAAGGTAGCATGTTATGCTAAATTGAATAATTGTGTTATTCGGGAAGTTGATACTTGTGAAGTATCATGTGTATTTTATCAGATCTGCATCATGGTGTGGTAGAATGGCGGTGGTGATCACCATGACATCTCACGACCAATTAACTCGACCAGGGTTGTATAACTAAAGTGTGGTGAAGTTGGACGGATGAGATGATCTTTGAGACACTCATCTGCGACCCTTAATGAAATTAGGGTTTACAGAGGATGTGCGCAAGCATCCCTCTTCGACTGGGTCGAATCGAGCTTGGGATATGACTTTGGCAAAGCCGACCATATATGCGTGTTGACAGCATGACGGTGTAGGCGCCTATACCCATTACCTCACGAAAGTATGATCTGGGCCACTCAATTCGTCCGGTGAAGTTGAGTGGTCGAGATCAGTACAACAAAACCAATCTTGCATGGCCGCGCGTCATGCCTGCTCGGCGCACGTTCAAGATGACCATTCTTGGTCGGTCTTGGCCGATCGGTCTGGTGTGAAGGTGGTAGGCTGGTGTTCATGCCTATACACGAATATCCCATAAAACGTGATCCCAGCCATCCAAATCGTCCAGCGAAGTTGAGCGGTCCGAGATCGGTTGCGATTTGGGAGGTGTGACCACGCTAGTTTGGGCGCGCGTCTTGGAATAACCCGAGGCATGGTATGCCTTGACCGATCGGGTGAGGGGATAGATGGGTCCACGGTGGTCATGCGGTATGACCGGACCTGCTGATCTAATCTTGGACCCTCCATTCATGCCAGAAGATGGACGCTCGTGATGCTCAAAACCTAATTTTGGGTTACAAGGCCGTGCGACCATGATTTATTTGGCGTTAATTGGGATAACCAACCATGGTTGGTCCCGACCGATTGGCCGGGTATGTAGGAGGGCCCACGGTGATTGTGTTGACATTCTCTGGGCCCTTTGAATCTACATCTACACCCTCCATCTATACTGCAAAGATGGATGGTTGAGACATTTTTCGACACATGTAATATGCCGCAAACCCTAATTTAGGGTTTTCCGCCCATACTACTATGGTTTGGACGTTTTGGCAAGCTAGGCCAATTCGGAGGGGAGCGAGCCATGCTGGGTCCGTTGGTTCGGCGAGTGGATATTCCATACACTTGGGGTGATGGAATGATTTGGGTCATCAATCATGCTTGTGGAGTTGGATGGCTTGTGATCATATCCCGGATGTCGGTCAGTCCGGATGCTCATCGAGCTAGTATAACACACGGAGAGAGGCTCAATCGAGCTAGTATAACACACCGAGAGTCGGCATGTACGGGTATTTCGTACATGGTTTCATTATAATGCTTGGAGGTTCGTGTTGCTCTGTAAGAGCAACACTCGGTCGTCATGCCGCAGATAATGAGTACAGAAATACAAAATTTGATTGTGCATTAATTAATAATGCTAGAAATTCCACGAGGTATATGGGATTGTTGCTACATGCTCCAACCTGGATGAATTTTAGTGTATTCACGAATGGGATTGTTGCTACATGCTCCATTCTAGGTGAATTAAGTGAGGAGTATCGAACACTTATTGATGGCCTTATCTTTTACAAGATGTCGGCGCATAATTTTAGTTTTACATTTTAACCTTAAATGAAAATCCACCATCAACACAACCTTATTCATCTTAACCATAACTAGTTCAAATGACTCAAATGAAACTAATTAAAGAGCCGTTCAATTGCTATATTCTCATAGAAGTATACAAGAACACAATTGAAGCAAAATCGGTTTGGTTCACTCAAATCAATTCATGAACATTATAGCCACGGTTTGCAAAGATTGCATTCCTTATTTAATATATAAATGTTTAAGTTCATGTACACAACCGATTTTAGAAAGTAACCAACTCAAGTATGCAAACGTGTACGCATACTTAAGTAGCGGACCCGAGTTTGGTTTACGCCGATGCAGCGTCTGGTGCGCATACCAATTTACATTCCAAACTCGCGAGAAATTCACGGACGTGAGATTTCCGCCAGTATGCGTTACATATCGCATACTTGCCCAGAACATCCAACAACGATGCAGCGTCTGATTCACGCATACCGGGTTCCGATTTTGGACTTATACACAAATGTGATAACACACTATGTTTATATCCAAACATGGTTACATGATTCTAAGATCTTTATTTCAATCATTGAAACTTTCTTAGAGGATGACAATAGCCAGTTTTGACACACTATTAACATCGAGCAATTTTCAAGATATTGAAATAATCATAACGAAACATTCCAAGTCTACACCAAATGATTGTATCACACAAACCATGTAAGATGTTACTCGGAAATTTTCACATGATATAAGATGAACTTGGTCAAAGCGAAAGCTTGCAACACATATTTCGAGAAATATGTAAAGCGAGATAAACTTCAAACGAAATCTCAAATGTGTATATAGAAAACTATATCGTAATACGACTTATATCTCAATATAGGAGATAGAGTAGAAATAGACTTTTCAAGTGATAGATAAGTTTCGAGTCTCCACATACCTTTTGTTGATGAAGTTCCACAAGCTCCCCTTATTAGTTCTTCGTCTTCAAATGATGAACGCCAGTGAAGTCTAAGGCTCAACTACACAATCTATGTCCTAGTCGAGACATCTATAAATAGGCTAGAAATCAAGACTTATAGTTTTGATCACTAACATTGACAAGCATGCTTGAGATAGAAAGCGATACAGTTCGGCCGGCCGAGTGCTCGACAATCTCCCCTTTGTCAATTTTAGTGACAAACTATCAATATATGGATTACAAAATAAATAAAACTTTGTAGCTTCTCATCCAAATGTTTGATCTCCTTGGCATCTTCAACACGAATCGAAATCTTCGTCACTTCCAAGTACTCCATGATTCTAAACGTGTTCAACTCAAAGATCATAGTTGTTGAAGATCCGTAGCGATAACAATGAAAAACAAGTGCTCTCGATCATTGTTATACAATGTCATAGTATTATTACACAACATCAAAGTTCAATTGTATCACAACTTTGACAACAATACTATGGTATATCACTCCCCCTTAGTCAATACTTCATATCGACATGAAAACCAATCCCCCTTACATAATGATCCTAGTAAACCATATGTATTTGTAGTATGCAACTACACATTAATTCTCCCCCCTTTTTGTCAATATAAATTGGCAAAGGTACGAAAACTAGTGGGATCCTAATGAAATTTTCATAGAGATACTTCATGACCAAAAGAGAATAACATACCAACTTATTTAGATGTAATCATAAAGCGAAGCGAAATGCATTCATCAAGGAGTTTATAAAGATACAAGATAACCCTATATTATTCCACAACCGCACTCCCCACAAAGATTTGGCAATTAAGCACAAGTTCAAAAGAAATCTCCCCCACAAAATGTCATTCCAGAAAGAACAACAAAGGCGACCTTGATTTTACAAGAAAATAAAGGATTTCTTTGGATATAACCAAATCACATGAAAACATGAATTTGAATCCAAAAATCTCAATTGAATCAACCACAAAAATGGTCAATTAAATTGGCCATGCTCGACATAAGAGAACTTACGAACAAATAGTATATGCACAAAAATGTGGATCGGAGGAAAGACCAATGCTAGCGGAATAAACAAGGATTCATTCTATTTTCATCACTATTTGCACAATGACATATAATAGACTTAATCCTTGTAAACAAAAGGGCATCCTTTCTTCCATCAATATTTGCATAATGACATAAAAGGCTTTAACTTTTGTTTGTCAAAAGTTTATTCTATCTTTTATCAATACTTTCATACCGACATATAATAGAGATAACTTTTGAACAAGTATGGGACAGTCACAGGTTCACGGACGTAAACAACATATCTCATAACTATTTGCAATATATAAAATCATAAAGATTAAAATTGCAAAAATCATCTTCCAAATAACTTAGAATTTAAATAAATAAATCTAAAAACATTGAAGATGAAAATGTTGGAAATAGCTATGTGTACTCACGAGAATGGCTATTCCAAACCTAGTAATCCTTCTAAAAACAAGAAATAAAGTTCTCATAAGAGGTTTCCTAGACAAACAAAGAACTAAAACAACTCTAAAAACCAAATAGTAATCACAAGCAATAATCAAAGTTACGGTACGAAAGTTTTACTAGTTCCAAGATCTTCATGCTTGTGACAGACTGTATCAACTGCATCTTCGGAGAAGATATCCTCATTGAAAAGATCCTTAACATGTGACTTCATGAGAACAAGGTCAGAGTTAACCTTTTTCAACTCAGTTCGCAACATGTTAAGATCCTTTCCGAGTTGTCAAGCTTGATTGAAGTCTTCCCAAGGTCAAGTGAAAAACCATGAACCACTTCATCATAGACCATCTCATCATTTTCCGATCTTGATGAAACGCATAATAGCATGAGGCACGGGGATTCGAGTTAAATCGGCTTTGCTAAGAATTCTTTTCTTCTTTAAAACAAATTCCAAGTAAATCAATCATCATTGAATCAATTTGGTAATCAAGAGTTTGAAGGAGACCCCATTCTTAAAACCAGGAAGAGAGAGTATGCGTACTATCATAAAGTGATAGGGTGTAGAATACATCCTATTTACTATCTATTGGTTATGCTTTCTTTGCTATTTTTCTTGTAAATTATGTATTTTACGCTTGTTTTGAGTTTTATAGCTACTATGGATGCACGGAGGAAAAGAAGAAGAAATTATCAATTTGAGAAAAAAGGGCGAAATTGTCATCTTACGCAAGTGATATATGGAGTTGACCCAAGGTTAAGGACAAACTCTCTTTTGAAAAGTACTAAAAAACTGACAAAGAAATGTTAAGAGTCAGAGATGGTTAGCCCTTAGCGAAATCGGATACGAATAACATACCCTACTCTTTAACCCTAAAATGAGAAAGCTTCGTCTCTCATTCTTCATTTCATTATTGCATCTCGAAATTGAGAGAAAGATGGAGAAACTAATTGGCGAGTGAGTTAGGGTTCTTGATGAGATTCGATGGAGGTTGAAGATGAAGTAAGATTGTGAGATGATTACGCTCTTGGAAGGCAGCAATCAGATTGAGCAATTATGGAAACAATTCGTTGAACAAAGTAAAGAGGATGTATTGGGGTTTGTTTAAATTTGAGATGATGGAAGAATGGGTTTTGGTTTGAATCTCTGCTGTCATGGTGATTGTCATGGGTACGAAATGGGTTCGATTTTGGTCTTTGTTGGTGGTATTTGGTTGAAATCGAGAAGCGGTGAAGAAATTGAAACCAAGAGCAGATATGGGAAATCGAGATGAAGAAAGCAGACGAGGAGGTGGAGATGAAGTCGATTCGAGTTGAGTGTGATGAAGGAATTGAAGCTCGAGGAGATGCGATCGAGAATCGAGAGTGGATTAAGAACAACGATTAGTATGGTGTTAAATTGTTGTTGTCGTTTCGGAAGAAATTGGAAAGGGATTTGATGGCGAGAGAGTAAATCGGATGAAGGTGTTGATGATTTGTGAATTATTTGTTGGTGGTGAGAAATGGGTTTGATGTAATTTGAGATTGGAAGTTTGAGGGTTTGAAGAAGAGCGGATGGGTTCTCGTGATGAATGAAGATGGGTATTTGGTTGAACAAGGATTGAGCAAGTTGTTGGTGGTAATGGATTAAAATACAAATGAGAACTGGGTCGATTGCGAAAGGGTTGTGTAGAGCTGAGATTGGTGCGGGGGTAGTGCTAGTGATGTGGAATGGTTCCACGGGGTTGTTGTTGATTCACGATGCGGGTGCGAGATGATAAGAAAATAGAGGTGTCTAAGTCTCTGCAATAGGGAAGAATGGTTTGTGAAATCCTTAGATGTATGTTAGGATTCTTAACGGGGAAAGATCAAGATAATGGCCCACTGAACTCGACTCGAAAAACACCGGAAAATAGCGAACTTCGGTGAATTTTATTCGGATGAGTCAACTCGGTGACTACGTTACACCATTCGGTGATCCAGTCCGGTAAGACCATTTAGACGATTCATACTCGGCCCGACTCCTTTACGACTTGACTTTCTTGACTAACGGTTGATCGTCTTGGCCGTTACTTATAACGGTATCGGGCGGAATATTCGTCGGCCCCGAGAGAAGAAGATTTCGGGTGACCAGCGGTGACTTTTCCTACAAATTCCGGCCATAATACGATTTTCCGCGACCAAAATTACAGATTTTTGTGTGGATTCTTCTCATGGGTGTGAAGACTTGGACTTGGAAATGGATGGAGAATTTGGCTCAAATTTGGAAAGAGAAGATGGAAGATGAGAAAGACTTGAATTTGGAAATTGAATTATTATGGAATGAGGATTCTATTCCTTGGAAGATTTGGAGAACATTGAAGCCTATAAGTAGAGAAGTTCTCTACACACTTTTACATATCTTTTACACACCTCTCTACACACACAACACTTGTGTTTTTGCTTGCTTTTGAAAAGTCTTCTTTTTAATTATTTGTGTGAACTTTAAAAATTCTCCTTTTAATTATTTGTGTGAATTTCAAAAACATGAGTAGCTAATTTTCTTATTGATTGAGGATGAATTCCTAGTTTTAACATTGTTTGAGTTTTGTTTAAATCTACTTTGAAGTTTTTTCACATGATTATCGTTTGTTTTTACTAATAGGAATGTTTACACATTCATGATTGATTGATAGATTGTTTAGAGTGCACGCTAAATTGATTTGTTAATTCAACCTAAATCTAGAATAAGTTAGGGGAATACGTAATCGTTCTCGACACTTTACACAAGTAGAAAACACGAGACCTTGCGGAGGGATTCCGTGGAGCGATTGTGTGTAAAAAAATGCTAGAAAGTGGACCAAGCGGCCAGAGTTTAACTACTAGTACTAAACCTAAATTCATAGATCTTAATGCATTCGGGAATTACATCTTGTAAGCGAACCTCAAGGTGGTTCTTTTGAATAGAATCTGATAACTAAAGCGGACTTGTTACTCGATGAAATATGGGATTTTGGGGCTAGCTAAGCGGACCCCGCTATCCTACGGTTGGTGATAATTTGTGAGTAATAACAAGTAAAAAGAACATAACTTGAATCATTGTTTTGCAACGAAGAAGGATTCCTTGATCTTGTCTCTCTTATTGATTTCAACTTTATCTTTGAATTGCTTTGTTTATTTTCTTTTGCTTTTTACACCCCCTTTTGTGACAATTTTTACAACTAGAATCTCTTGCTCCTCGTGGAGCAGACTTAACTTCTGTATATTACTTGTTAATTAGGTGGAAAAATATTAATTAATTTGTTGTGGTTACGACATGCATCATAAAGATTTTTTGAATTTATAAGGTTTCACAGGAAACAGAATTTAGGGTTTCCTAAGTTGGTCCGCAGTGACAAATAATATGGGTACCCGTACGAACACAACCTTGACCCTCAAAAATGTAAAAGACCCAGAAGGGATCAAACAACCAAGAATGTTGTTTCTTCACCAAAGTGTTTGCTCGTGAATAAATTCACATAATTAAGCTCAATAAATCTTATATTCTCACAAGACAAAAATTCGAGCATATAATAGTAGCAATTTGAAAAGAGAGGTACCCAAATATACCTCAAGCTAAAACTTTTCCTACCTATAAGTCCTTTCTCCCAGAAAGTGATTGTCTATGGACTGAGTCGAGACAATACAACTAATCGGTTCACACTTCGTGTGATCGTCTATGGATACGAGATCGAGACAATACAACAACGAAGTATGTTTCTTGATAAAAAGGTTCGGACTTAACCAAACACAATAGGATTGCTTGTCAAGTAAATAGGAATTAACGTTTGTGTAATTTACTTTAATTATAATAAAACAATTATAATGCGAAAATATAAAGTAAATGACACAGCAAGATTTTGTTAATGAGGAAACTGAAATGCGAGAAAAACCCGGGACCTTGTCCGAACTGAATACTCTCGAGATTAAGCCGCTACACAAAATTAAACCAACTTCGTATAGTTGAGACCAAGCAACTAAACCTATAGTTCACCTAGTTCCACCAGATTCCCACGCCTCCAACTTATGAATAAGTCACGTACTTGGAACAACTCCTTTGGTTCGTATTCCAAACAATAAAGGAACAACAAATCTGTTTGGTATCAACTCTCTTCAACCAAGTGATGTGAGTTCGACAAAGGCTCTTGTTTATCTCAATAAACTCCCTTCGGGTTCTTAGATCTATCTTATGTTCAACTACCAAAGGTAATTGTTAAGATTTGGCAATCAATACTTTTAATCACAAAGAATTGTATTGATGCCAATCTACACAACTAATCAATCCAATCTATCACAAGGATAAACCGATTATAGTTGGATCCTCTTATACTGAACAAGTATTTAAGCACAAAGATTATGAACCCCAAATCGAAATCTTCAAGATCTTCTTTGTCTTCAAATCTTCTTAGATCTTCAATAAACACCTACACACAACAACTTGAATCTCTTATGATCAATCACGCACATATATGATCTGTAACAATGGGAGTTATCAAGATCATCTTTAAAACTAAAAAGCAGTCTAAAGATCCCCGTCGAAACTTCGATCTAGTTTGAGTGAATCTTATATCGCACGTAAGATTCTCAAGCATAAACAAACTAGGTGCAATCAAAGTTCAACCACCGTTAGTCAATCAAATAATTGAAAATACAAGATAAACCATCCAATTATCTAGTTTCCCACCAACAATACTAATAGAGCTTCTCAATCCCAAAGAAGACTTTAAACCGAGGCGGCCATTAAGATATTTCGCCTAATTAGGTTACTCTCCTCTCGAATAGGCGCTACACCAAAGAATAACACAACCAAGGAAGTTTGTTGTTACGAAGGTTTAGTTTGCTAGAAATGCAAACTTCAAGTATTTATAGACAAGGAAGTTTGGACACCAAGGAATTTCCAAAACCGAAAATATTCTCAAAGATATTCAATATATTCCAAATTCGGTTTCATAATTCATGGAAATGCTCATCCCAAAATATTGACCGAAAATCTCTTTGGAAAATCTCAACTAGTATATGCACATTACTAATTCTCATTTTCCTAAAATAAAATTAAAACCTTAAATAAAAGATTCTTAACTTATTTATGTTTCGATCCTGATTCCTTCCTGTAGCTATTAAGGAATAACTTTGAACAATAAAAGATAAACATTATTGCACATGTTCAAAGTATGCCGACATCCTTACTTTGTAATTTTGTAAGTCTTTTCATACTTACAAACCTTGAAACCGATTTTCCCACTTCCAAACAAGTTTGGAATTGGTTCATCGACTTTCAAGAACTATCTGATTGATAAAGAAACACTCAATCACAAATCATGGGTTTAACGATTCTACCAAAACAAGTTTGGTTCTACCTCCATGTGAGTATTGTGCATAGTCACACTAGCTTCCCAAAATTCTGTTGACTAGATACTATGATCGGTTCCCCACATATATATAGTATCTAACTTATATGTGTTGCACATGTCCATAGGATCGGTTCCATTTGCCTAAAAACGTGTTGCACATGTCCATAGGATCGGTTCCCCTTTACGCTAAAAACTTGATGCACCTCATACAAGGATCGATTCCCTTTGTGATGTGTTGCACCTCTTACTAGGATCGGTTCCCCTTTACCCGAGTTGGTCATACACAAATCCAAAATTCGATCATACCATCTCGTGTGATTACTTAAGATCGGTTTCACTAATAAAAGTCATACCAATACATAAGTCGATTTGTGAATAGTTTTACCATGAACACAAACAAGTCATGAGCGGTTATACTAAATCACACATATTGGTTGTTCACAAGATATGAAATGAATAACAATATCAATATCCCTGGAGATTTCCTTTTTCGATTCATAAACAAGTTTATGAACTTACTTCCATAAAACACATGTAAAAATTGTTTCCTATGATGAAATCCTCACCTCATACCCATACATAATCACAATAGCATTAAAACGATTATGTCGATGTATTATCTGCAAAGTTTAATGGTTAAGCAATAAACCTCGTATTGTATTCCTTAATACTATGTCTATCTAGAGTGTTCATGCTTCGCAGTTTTGTTTTTAATATGCACGACTTGAAAGATACGTTGGGAATGAAACCGTTCAATTCAAATATCCCTAACCTCAAGTGGAAGGATGATGTTGTCATTGTAGCTTCTTACTTCTTCACTTCTTCAAGTCTTAGCAATACTTATAATGTCTCATATCCTAATACTTTCAAGATAACCTATACGAAGTTGACTCTAGTACATAATCAAGCGACTCTTGAAATGAGTTTTGATTTACTAAAATATGACAACCAAACTTTACATACCAACGCTTGGTGGGTTCAACCGGTTATGCTCTAACAATCTCCCCTTTGTTAATTTTAGTGACAAAACTCTTACAATCATATGGATAAACAAATTACAAGAATTCATTACACATACGCTTGATTCCCTGAATTCAACAAAGACAATAACACAATATATTCAATCCTTAAATGTCGTTGTTGACATTATAATAACAAAATAATACTCCCCCTAAAGGTGAGATAGGTAGATTTCATCAATCCGCACGTCTTTTTATACAAATTAATATGATATGCTACTCCCCTTAGTCTATGCTTTTCCTCTTTCGTTAGATAAAACGTTTAAACACAATTGTCATTTTCCTTAGTGATACCAATCAATATAAAATCAATGCCCGATCATCACTTGTTTACTCCATATATTTCTCCCCCTTTTTGTCACAAATGACAAACAAACGAAAAAATAAAGGGACAAACTGAAAATAATCTTACAAATCTCAAAATATACTTGCAAACCTATAGAGTTAAGCACGAGGGTTCCACACCATTTTTGATAACCAATATCAAAACCGAAACTATAAAGTAATTTATTTTGATATGTTATCAAGGAAATAGTTGCCCGAAGAAATTTTCCCAATTTAGTTTAGCAAACCAATAATCAACTAAGAGCTTCTCCAATGGTGGTTGTGTGTTTCCTATGTGGCAACACAAACAAGACATTCTCATACAATTTTTCCTTAAATTTAGGGAAAAAATAGCTCATCTCCAAAGGTGTTGTTTGTGAATTTTTATGGATTAAATGCATTTTTATTTTTGAAACTTTAAATTTTATTAAAGTTAAAAAGGTTTATTTAATATATTTGAATTAATTTTAGAAAGCAAAAAGCTTACTAGGATATCTTGACATTGTCAAGGTGAATGTCTAAAACTTGACATTCACCTTGACAATGTCTAACAAATTAAGCCATGTCATCTTCACATTGATTAAAAAATTAGGGTTGGGAGAAGAATTTTAGGAAAATTGAATGTCTATCCTATGTGACTTAGACATTTACTCTTCACATACATTCCATTGGAGAAGCTCTAAGCACCTTAGTTCCTTTGCTAAACCGATTGTACAAATACAACCGCTTGTTGGATAAGACCAAAATAAAGATAACTCTATTTTTCTCATCGGGTTCTAGTTATCCATATAACTTAGACCTTTCACTTTTAAACAAGACAAGTACTAGGTTAGTTAACTAGTATTTCTTGTTAAGGCATTCAATTAGACTTGAATAACTTGAAACCCCCACTAACCTTAGTTTCTCTATCCTAATCGAATTGGACTAAATAACTCATCCTCAGTAAACCTTTTCTTTCGTTAAGCCATAAACAATTCATACAAACCAAATAAATCAAATTGCATAATTATTCACCTCAACCTAAGCAATTGAAACAACATAGACATTATAGCACCGCAATTGCACCGAAATTTTGTAAGCTTAAACAAATGATACCACAAAATAAAGCAAGATAACAATAGTTTTTCTTAACCGAAACAATTGAATCACACACACATCCATACACACATCATGGAATAAGACATCAATTATACCGTAATTTGTTAAGCAAAAGCAATAAATATACGAAATAAAAATCAGGCTTTTCTTAAACGGAAAACAATTAACTAACAAGATTGTTACCTCAAATTTATCCTCTTCTCTAATATGTTTGCATCTTCTTCCAGGGAGAATTGATATCGAATATCATTATGTTGTCATCCTTTATGCAAAACAAAAGAATAACAACAACAACCTTTACCAGAGAAAGGTTGAAAACAGTTTCTAACTATTGCAAGCAAAAGTTGAAAACGCTTGGCAAACACATATGCTTTTATGCTAAACCAAAACCGATTCAACATATTCATGGCTTTTTCACATATTGTTTCTATCAGAACCCCTCTCATGATCCTATGATAAAGCCTACCAACATGGGCTAGAACTTAATCCTGCTAAATAAAAAAGTCACCCAAACCATAAGGGTTCACAAACATTATGAGATCAAATATCAAGGTAATAAACCGAAATCAAACATCCCATAAACATCCATAGTAATAATAAAGCATTCAAGCACATGCTATGTAAATCAAAACTATCACAAGAAAAATTATAAATCAAATAATTTTATTCATAATAGTTTTATCTTAATACAATCATTGAAAGAAATAAAAATTGATGTCTATTTTGTTGGATTAAGTATTACGAAAGATATAACTTAATCTCTAGTGGTACTTCCATTGTTTACCGACGATTCCTCTATGTTTTGATTCTGAGTCTTCTTTTCTTTTCAGATGATTGAGTCTTTGTTTGAAAGATTTAATTCCACAATCGACTTCAAAAGGTTTGACTCACGAAAGCAATTTTTTCATTCATCACTTCAGCTTTCCAAAAAGATCACTTAAAGCGACTTCAAAATCTCCCATTAACATAAGCATAAGCTCAAAAGAAATATGATTCTTTTTGTATGTTGTTTGAGAAGTAGCATTTGAACTCAACTGAAAGGTTTCAAGTTTTCAAGTTGAGATTCAATGTCAATAGTATTTTCACCCATCTTTTACGTGGATAGAATAAGGATCGGTCACCCATAGATGGTTTATATAATAATCCAAACTAGGTTACCAAGATTGAAAAATACCTAATCATGGTATTTTTATTTGTGAAAATATAAACTTTCGGAAACATCATAGAGTTTTCCAAACCCAAAGATAACCTAGAGTTCTGAAAATATTTTTCCCAACTTTTCTCATGGACTTTCCAAAGATCAAAGTATTTTTCTAAAAATAGAAAAAGATATTCCAATTATAGAAAATACTTTAGATATTCAAGAGTAAAATATTATACGATCTTCATATTCTTGTGCTCTTTAAAAGAATTTCCCTTTTATTTGAATTGAGCACATTTAGGGAAATTCCAATTGCCAACATTAGTTGTTGGTGTGAGATTGTGATAGCTCCGAATTTATGGAACATGATCCATTACGATATTTTTGAATATCTATCCTTTTGGGATTCTTCCAAGAGTAAACTTCTTTCACTGTGTCACAGCTAGAGTGATCTGATTTAACAGAATGATCAGATCGATGATCAAAATTATAATCATGACTTGATTTTTTGAGTTGTGAAATAACCGAAACTCGATATCGACTCAGAATTCATTGGAATATGACATCAACATTTGATGAGATTGTTTCTGTGGATTCTATTTTAGACAATTGATCAACAACAAAGTAGCATGATCTCGAAATCATTTGTTTTTGTATTCATGAGTTGATCTTTTCTCTTGTTTAAGAGATAATCTTCGTTGGATGATGTTGACCGGATACTAGTCAAAGGATTATCCCTTAAAACACATATATCTTGATTCTTGTAGGTTGGTTAGACTATTAGAATCACGATGTAGTATATTAGTTAAGAGATTCGAGATTAGAATCACATATCGTTTTAACTAATGTACTCTTTGGCTTAAATAACATCAAGTCCATTAGATTCAACATCTTCATGAATCAATGATTCTCTCATCTTTCTTCTACAGATGGATAATATACATTATCCTTTAGATTATATTTTTTCAACAAGCTTTATGAAAAATTAAATATCATTACTTGTCTTCTCAATCGAACTTGTTTGTCACAAGTATTTGTTTTCGTATTAACTCATCATGGTTAATATTTCCCGAGATGTGTTTCACCAGAGAACTAACAAAGGCCTTGACTGTTTATCGAGTTTTGAAAACAAACCCCTTTACAAGTATATCATCTTCTTGCTCTACGTTAATCGAACCATTATATTCAATTTCTTATAGGTTGGATCGCATCAAACACGGATTGTTAGATATTTTCGTGTTTGCCCGCTTTCGATACCAATTGAAAGGCGAGGGAAAACCAAATATACCTCAATCTAAAACTTTTCCTACCTATAAGTCCTTTCTTTCTCCGAAAGTGATTGTCATGGGTGAGTCGAGACAATGCAACTAATCGGTTCACACTTCATGTGATCGTCTATGGATACGAGATCGAGACAATACAACAACGAAGTATGTTTACTTGATAAAAAGGTTCAGACTTAACCAAACACAATAGAATTGCTTATCAAGTAAATAGGAATTAACGTTTGTGTAATTTACTTTAATTATAATAAAACAATTATAATTGCGAAATAAAAGTAAATGACACATCAAGATTTTGTTAATAAGGAAACCGCAAATGCAAAAAAACCCGGGATTAAGCCGCTTGTCGAATGAATACTCGTGGATTGCCACTACACAAAAATTAAACCAACTTCGTATAGTTGAGACCAAGTAACTAAACCTATAGTTCACTTAGTTCCGTCTGTTTTCCCACGCCTCCGACTTGTGAATAAGTCACGTACTTATAACAATTCCTTTGGTTCGTATTTCAAACACTAAAGGAACAACAAATTTGTTTGGTATCAACTCCCTTCAACCAAGTGATGTGAGTTCAACAAAGGCTCTTTTGTTTATCTCAATAAACTCCTTCATCGGGTTCTTAGATCTATCTTATGTTCAACTACCAAAGGTAATTGTTAAGATTTTCAATCAATACTTTTAATCACAAAGAATTGTATTGATGCCGATCTACACAACTAATCAATCCAATCTATCACAAGGGATAAACCGTTTATAGTTGGATCCTCTTATTCCGAAACAAATATTGTGCACACCAAAGATTATGAACCCCAAATCAGAAATCTTCAATATATTCTTTGTCTTCAAATCTTCTTAGATCTTCAATAAACACCTGCACACAACAACTTAAATATCTTGTGATCAATCACGCACAGAATCTGAGTCTGTTAACAATGGATTATCACAAGATCGTCTTTAGAACTAAAAATGTCCTAAAGATCCACAGTCGAAACTTCGATCTAGTTTGAGTGAATCTTATATCAGAAGAGAATATTCTCAAGCATATACAAACTAGGTGCAATCAAAGTTCAACCACCGTTAGTCAATCAAATCAATCAAAATAGAAGATAAAACGCAATTATCTAGTTTCCCACCAACGGTACTAATAGATCTTCTCAATCCCAAAGAAGACTTTAAACTGAGTGGCCAGAAGATATTTTGCCTAATTAGGTTACTCTCATCTCTCGAATAAAGCGGATACACCAAGAAAAACACACAACCCGATGAAGTTTGTATTACGAAGGATTAGTTTGCTAGAAATGCAAACTTCAAGTTTTATAGACAAGGAAGTTTGGACACCAAAGAATTTCCAAAACTGAAAATATTCTCAAAGATATTCAATATATTCAAAATTCGGTTTTCATAATTCCTGGAAATGCTCTGTCCAAAATATTGACTGAAAATCTCTTTGGAAAATCTCAACTAGTAAATGCACATTACTAATTCTCATTTTCCTAAAATAAAATTAAAAACCTTAAATAAAAGATTCTTAACTTATTTATGTTTCGATCCTGGGATTTCCTTCTTGTAGCTAATAAGGAATAACTTTGAACAATAAAGATAAACATTACCGCACGTGTTCAAAGTATGCCGACATCCTTACTTTGTAATTCCTTTCATACTTACAATCTTGAAACCGATTTGCCACACTTTCAAAACAAGTTTAAAATTGGTTCATCGACTTTCAAGAACTATGCGATTGATCAAGAACACTCAATCACCAATCATGGGTTTAACGGTTCTACCTAAACAAGTTTCGGTTCTACCTCCATGTGAGTATTGTGCATAGTCACACTAGCTTCCCAAAATTCGGTTGACTAGGTACTAGGATCGGTTCCCCACATATATATGGTATCTAATTTATATGTGTTGCACATGTTCATACGATCGGTTCCCTTTGCTTAAAAAACGTGTTGCACATGTCCATAGGATCGGTTCCCCTTTATGCTAAAAACTTGTTGCACCTCATAGAAGGATCGATTCCCCTTTGTGATGTGTTGCACCTCTTACTAGGATCGGTTCCCTTTACCCAAAGTTGGTCTTACACAAGAACACAAAATCGATCATACCATCTCGGGTGATTACTTAAGATCGGTTTCACTAATAAAGTCATACCAATACATAAAGTCGGCCTTTATGAATAGTTTTACCAAGAACACAAACAAGTCATGAGCGGTTATACTAAATCACACATATTGGTTGTTCACAAGATATATGCAATGAATAACAATACCAATAACGCTGAGATTTCCTTTTCGATTCATAAACAAGTTTATGAATTTACTTCCCTTAAAACATGTAAAACATTATTTCTAGGATGAAATCCTCACCTCATACCCATACATAATCACAATAACATTCAAACGATTATGTCGATGTATTATCTACAAAGTTTAATGGTTAAGCAATAAACCTCGTATTGTATTCCTTAATACTATGTCTATCTAGAGTGTTCATGCTTCGTAGTTTTGTTTTCAATATGCACGACTTGAAGATCCTTATTGGAATGAAACAGTTCAAGTCAAATATCATTAACCTCAAGTGGAAGGATGACGTTGTCGTTGTAGCTTCTTACTTATTCACTTCTCCAAGTCTTTGCAATACTTGTAATGTCTCATATCCTAATACTTTCAAGCCAACTTATGAAGTTGACTCTAGTACATAATCAAGCGACTCTTGAAATGAGTTTTGATTCACTAAAATATGACAACCAAACTTGACATACCAACGCTTGGTTGTTTCAACCGAGCTATGCTCTAACATAATACAACTACAAAGTTTCTCTCATACTAAACTTAAATCTAACATTATCCTCAATGTTCTAAAAATGAAATTAAAAGTATGAACAACTGAACAAGGATAAACTGTTACCACTTGAAGAAAAGGAGTTAAAGAAGGATATTACCTACCAAGAAAAGGATATTATCGTGTCGCATGAGCACCCCAAGAAGTGTTAAGTTTAATTTCTTCAGCCAGACTAATAATGATTAGTTACCTCATACAATCATAAAGCAATAGCCGGAACAATTGTGGGTCTTCAAAAAACTAAATAGATCTATCACAAGTAAAAGGAATATGTAACATGCCATGAAAATGGAAAAATAAAGCACACCCTTGTCTAGTTTCCTGTTTAAGACAACTACATCTAGCTGTGGTTCAAGTTCTATAAATGGGTCTAAATAAAATATTTTCATGGGCTGCATTTCCTCATTGGTAAGATCTGATTGTTCAAGTTGTAAACTATGGAAAAAATCAAACTAAAAACTTCGAAGCACATAATAATAACCTGAGAGTGGTGGTCATTTTTAAGCAAATGTGTCGATTCTAATCTCCTACAATACTTAGGCGTAGTCTCAAAACTCAATAACTGACAAATTTGAAACTCATATGTTCCCACATGTGGAAGAAAATATTTGGTGGGAAAACAAAGTCAATCTTGGTATCATAGCCTGGGTAAACCACATCAACCAGATGATGGGTTTCTAACAATTGAACTTCTTCCTAGACATCATTAAGTTCGCGAAATCTATCATGTAAAATGGTAGAGGCACATACATCAAGTCCCAAGTGAGAGGTCTTTCTAAGATTCAAAGGTAAAACACTGAGAATGATAATCAACCCCAAACTTAGAGTTTTTGGGTGTCTACCGAATAGGCTAGATACAATTTCCTAATTTTCTAGATCATTATAATTAAATAATAGTCAATTGCTTCTTCTAGGTTATACTCCGTGATGCATCCTCACTATATTTAAAATCATGCGAGTTCATCTTCTTTGTCAAAGACTATTTTTCTAAATCGGACTCTAAAATACTATTCTCAAGATAAACTCATTCCTCTAAACCATTATCGGCTTGTAACGAGGAAATACTAAATTGTCTAAAATAATATCTCTAGTCAAATCCTCATCCTTTTGAATAGGTGAATAACATTAAAATTACTAGGATATGAACCGAAATAACAATATCATCCCCGAAGCTCAATCAAAGAGTAACAAATTCCCCGATCAATATGCCTACACATTTCGTATTCTTCATTTATACTATCCTCATCATAATCATCATTATAATAACATGAAAATAGCTCTAACCTCATCTAACTGTGTTACCAATTCCCTTCGTCATGCAATAATCTATCCTCATTTTCAAGGGTACTATTGGAAAACTGTATTGGAAATTAAGATTATTTTGAGCAACTTTCTCCATATCTATTTGTACTCTCAGTTAATCACTTGAGAGACTCTTCTAGAGACATCTTAGCTGACTGATTTAGGGACTCCTGTAGAAGAGGAATATTATAAGTTTCCTTCATAAATAAGTTAAACCTATGTGTTGACTTAGCGAAACTTTTGAGACACTCTTCTAGACATAGGGAAAATTTTGTTTTCTCGTATTTAATTAAATGGGCGTGGTGAATAGTAGTTGGGATCACATTCATATGAGCCATAACCTTCAAAAGGTTGATGTTTCCAACCACTATTCACACTATGGTCAAAGTAGTAATGTTCATTTTGAAACTCAGTCGGATATTCATTGTATTAGCTATAATAATACCATTGACATTCTTTTGTACACATGGAAATTCAGGGTTGACTAAAATGGTTAAGCTCTAGTTGCCACAACAAAACATACCTACGGTCAAACATTAGTCATAGCTACAAGGATGAGGTTTGTGTAATTTCATCTAGTAACTCCCATAAGGCCTACGACATGGGTTCTCATCTTATTTTCCACAAGTTTTCCTAAACTCGGTAGTCTGACGATGCAATTGGTGTGTGCACGTGTTTGTGTGTGTTTTCAAAGCCTCAACAAAAAAAAAAAAAAACACTGACATGGGATTCGTGGGTGGATAGAGTCTTACCTCACGTACCAAACGAGTGATGAACTATTGAAGTTGACTCAGGCCACCGACTCCTATACCAGTGCACGAACCCGAGGGGCCGAGACAGTAACTGTCGTCCTTCTCTGCAACAGTTTATATATAATTTTAACCCTTCCTTAGGGTTTGAAAATAATAATATCAAAAGTCCCAAAAGAAAAAGTTCAAAAAGTGTCCAAAAAAAAAAAAGAAAAATTACAACAAATACAAACAAACCCTAGTACAATTTCCTAATAATTAAAAGCTAATAAAAATAGAATCTTCTTCACTTCTTTTGGATTCCTCTTTTCTTTCCTTCTTTGACTTTGCTTTCCTTTTATAGCGCTTTTTTCTTTCCTTGTAGCTTCGCTCCAAATCTGACAAGAATCGAAAAATACCAAAGGCGTAAAAGAGAACAAAAAATCTAAAACCTAAATACAAGTTCGCGTCGGCGGCGCCAAAAATTGATAAGATTATAACAAGTTGTAGAAAGTGGTAGTAAAAGTTCATTCAACTCGGACGTGTGAAGAGTGATTGTACGATTAAGAAAGCAAATACACAAACATGGTAAAAATATTTTGAGAGACCGAGAATCGGGATTCCACCATAAAACTCATCCATGCGATTCATATATTTAATCTAGACAATTATAGCTCAAATAATAATAAAATTTGAACTCTGATTCTTTGCCAAAGTAGATTTTTGAAAACAATGATTGTAAATCGGAAGCATGAGACATCAAAACACTTAATCTAAGCATGGCCTATCAATTGAAATCACAACCATTCGATAAAAATCATAAAACGATTAATAATTAATGCAAAAAGTCATAAAGAATTAAATATAATTACCACAAGCATGAAATAAGGATTCCTGCGTCATCCTAGTGTCGGGTTTTATCTCATCATGATTAAAACACACTCAAAATAATAATTTATAGCTCAAAAAGGCATTTTTATGGAAGATAATCTAAATGGTTGCTTCAAAGAGTTTGCAACTTGATTTCCTTCTTTTCTTCGCCTCTGTTAGGTCCCCCAAACTCTGAATGATTCCTGTTGTGAATCCAAGACCCTTATATATACATCGCATGGTTCATAAAACTCGATCAAATTCCTTGTTTTTCTCATCATTAAAGAAATTTATTTTGTTATTGATCCCTTGACCGTTTTTATTTAGGGAAGTTAATAGTATTAATTTTTTGATAATTAACTGTCATTGATTATTGAAATTCTTGAGTACAAAAATCAGATTTTGGTAGGAAAACAAAAGGAGATTTTTTCTTTATGTTTTTGAGTTTAAAATAAAATGAATTTGAGAAAAGGAAAAAAATGAGTGTGTGACCATCACTTATTTTTATAACGTTTGGTGTTGAGTAAGCATAGAAGTGTACAAATATCACATACTCTCAAAGTGTGCAAGAGTGATTGTGAAAGTGATTTTACTCTGCAGTTTTATCCTGGGAACGACGCGACATGGAAGAATTGCTTGCATAATCTTGGGCAGAGCCGCGAAACGTTTAAAAGAGAGGAACCTGGTCGTGATTCAGCCATAACATTTTTATTTATTTTTTGGTTTTACGATTGTTTTGCAGGCTATTTTCAACAATTATTCCAACAGATTAAATATTAATTCTAATTATTAAGACAAAAAACATATTTGTGAATGATAAGGAAATCCTTGACCAATATTTTACTTGCTTGATTTGCTTGTTAGATTTTATCTTAGTTTAGTTTAATATAAATCAGAAAACACCCGTTTTTACATAAGTAATCGGAACAAATAATAAACCCAGACCTCTATGTAGGGACAATACTTTCTTACACTTGCTTCATAATATATCTTGAGTAGTAAAAAACTAATATTAATTTTTACATGCAAACGGCCACATGAACTGCTTTACGATTATGTAGCCTTCTCAGTTTTGGATATTTGTATCAAATTTGAAGTATAGGATGTGACAGAAACTAGTGCATTTAGGTAATTGATGAGTAAGTGTCATTTAGCTCACTTACATTTAACACGGAGAAATGATATTGAAGTACTAGTAAAATTCCGATTAAGTAAGAGCACGGTCTGAATTAACTGAAGGCTGAATTGCAGCTTGTTAGCTCAAATTTCATACATAATAAGAGTTTGGTATTTCAAATTCAGAAATAAAGGGCAAGAACTTGGCAGAGATTTTAAACCATTTAGAAAACCAACGCGAAATTTTAATTAAAGCCTAGAGATCAATGTCACATGAGTTACATAGACTCCAGGTAGAAGAAGAAAAGAAGAAATACTAACGCACAAATTCTATGAAGTTGCATATGGTCAAGGCCTAAATCAAATGAGAAATTATGAACATAGATATTCTGCTGATGTTAGGGAAGCAACGTCTCACGTTGTTAACAAAAAAGTTGATATATATATATGAAATATTTAACTTCATCGACTTTTGGTGAATTTTTTTCCGAAGAAGTTAAAGGTACACGCTCTTAGATTAGATGACATGTTAGAAGTGTATCAAGTTCTAAACCGGTTTACAGCGGGCCAATAATATTTTCCAAAGAAAAATGCATCTGAAGTCTTTATTTTTTGCCATTTTTTGTGACCTTTTTTCTGTAATTTTTTTCCATAAAAGGAATTGATGATAACGAAGAGTGGAGTTAGCCATAAATAACACATACAACAATTATCTAGCCGGTTGTAGTGGAGTCCATATTTGGCAATCCGATAGCCCGCAACTGAGTTTGGCAATTGCAAAATATTGTTAGAGGCAGTTTTGGACCGAGTTCCACGCCGAAATGTGAAATGGCAACCCACGCGAAAAACGGAAAATTTTGTACTCGTCAAGTCAAAGTTCCCTTTGGCAAGTAATTTGCAAAACAACATCACAAATTATCACCTAGCCCAGTTTTGCGTCATGATCACCTATTTTTATTAGGACTCAACACCACCAAACTAACTCTAATATATTATTATTATGACTAAATGATATTTCCTACCACTTATTTCTTACTCGTCTGACTCGGAAAATTTTGGGGTTTAAGTTAGAAGGTACTCTCTACTTTTCGGATTTTCCGAAGAAGTTGAAGGTACTCGCTCTTAGATTAGATGACATGTTGGAAGTGTATCAAGTTCTAAACCGGCTTACGGCGGACTAATAATATTTTCAAAGAAAAATGCGCCTGAAGTCTTTATTTCTCGCAATATTTTGTGATTTTTTTCCGTAAATTTTTCCATAAAAGAATTGATGATAACGAGGAGTAGAGTTAGCCATAAATGGCACATATAAAAAGCATCTACCCGGGGTAGTGGAGTCCATATTTAGCA